>JANTOP010050111.1:0-24009 GCA_027564815.1 Symmerus nobilis | reverse complement strand
GCTTTCGATGAGCTTTCAAGATTTCTGCATTACTTTATATTGGAAAATTTGAAATTTTGTTAAATGATCCTAATCTACATGGTTAAAAAACCTATAGAATTGAATTTGCAACTTAAAGCTTCTCTGAGCTTTTAATTATCTGTAAAACTTACCGCGTAAATGTCATATTTCACATAAAATAAATAAATGAAATGGAAATAAAATCCTAAAATGTGAAAAATAAAATTTTAATTTTAAGCTTTCGAGACTTTGCTACTTTTTATTGAAGAAAATTTGCAATTACTTGCAGGATTAATAATCTAATTGGAAATAGATTTGAAAATGTAAAAAATTGAGATCGGATATTAAAGCTGAGCTTTTAAGCTAAACTTTTAAATGGTTGGAAAAGTTTTCTTCGAAAACTTTCTATTTAAATTTAAATTGAATGAATCGAATAAATATGATATTCTAAAATGAATACGATTAACTTTTAATTTTAATTTTCGATGAGCGTCGAAGACTACTTTAACCCTAGAAAGGTAGACTGCGTAAAAATTACGCACACATAGTATTTGAATGTGTGCTATCGCGCACCTCTTCTGCGCAGGGCAAGTGATCTATTCCTAGACTGACTTGTTGCCTATCAGATTGTGCTTTGTTTGTTTTTATATCAGATTGCTTATATTTTTATTCACTCATGGTCAAATTCCTAATTATGAGTAAATTTTACGCATGTCTACCTTAAAGAGAATATTGGTGAAGTCTACCTTTCTAGGGTTAATTAGGTACTTTAATTTTGCACAGGGGGCGCAGGACAACACCTATGCAATGCACACGGGCGCTCAATACTCTGGCGGCAGCCCTGAAACTGTCACACTTTATAGAGCCTCCTGCGGTATAGCACGCCAAGCGAGTACGACGCAACGAAACGTCTTATACAAATTTGTAAAAACATGAAAACAATCAATAAAAATGATACGCAAAAGAACTTCTCAATAGGTCTCACTATTTCAGCACGAATAATTCATAAAAACTCGTTAAAATATTCCAAAAAAAAAAAATGTACCACTGCCCTTAATATAAGCGCTTGAATAAAAGATCATTAGAAAAGTATGTAAATTTCCTTTATAATGACGTTTAACATTTTTCAATATTAGATGGTGGCACTGCTGGCCAGGATCGCCAGGAAGAAATCCGGACCCGGGACTGAACACTTACGGGCCCATATACAAGACATAAAAATTAAAGACATAGTAAATTATGATGCGATAAAAATAACATGCTGATTTCTTAAGTGGGAGCACTTATGATTTTTCAACATTTCTGAATAATTTAATAGTTTGTTAAATTAGAAGTACACTATGATACGAAGCTGTCAAATATCCCCCTACCCCCCCCCTCCCCCATTACCGACGGCCCTGCTGCTGGCTGCAGTGAAAAAAAGGAATAAATTTGTAATAGGATTTTCTCCAAATACATATCTGAATTTGGAAAAAAAATTTTGAAAAGCAATAATTTTTTTAAGTGTGAGAGCCAACAGTGGCGCCATCTAGTGTCGTATTTAAAAATAGTATACGTTAACAGGAAATTTATCTACTCTTCCAACGAGCCTTTGTGAAGAAGTGCAGGAGATATAGAAGCGAGAACCGAGGTAGAGATGTCGAGAATAATCAAAAAAATGTTTTACGCGCCCCGTATCTCGAAAACTCGACATTTTGGACTTTCCTTCTCCATACGGTTTTTTTTTCTCATATTTCATTAATTCCTATCACCTCCTGACGTTTGACCTTCCACGGACGAATAACCCTGGATATATTAAATTTGTATAGTAGACGAAGTATGGCAGTTCGATGAAATTCCAAAACTGACTATTCTGGACATTCGTAGACTGACTATTGATTGGAATTACCGAAAAAGGGTGACCTAAAAGAATTGACGAAGGTATGAACTATTAGTATTAATGTTTCCTGTAATATTATAGTAATTATAGTAAATTTGTGCCTAAGTGCTTGCAGTTCAGTTGCTGTAGTTTACAACCGTGAACGCTCTAAGGCTGTTAAAGGTATATAATATTTTTATTATATTTCAGATTTTAAGAATTTTGATTTTTCACGGCTAATAAAAAATGGATAAAAACAAAATTTAAAAAACGGCTCGACAGACTATAGAGAAGATAAGGCCCGCCGCTTCTATAGGACCGAGGTTGTTCACCGCTTTAAATTTTAAATTAAAATTTGTTAATCAAACTGAATTTTTATCAAGCTATTAATTGATGAAAAATTTCAAAATTTGGTGCAGCAATTAATGTTAAGCTTTCGATGAGCTTTTAAGATTTTTTTAAGGTAAGACATATTTCAGAAAATTTGAAATTTTATTAAATAATCTTAAACCAGAAGAAAAATAGATTTGAAAACCTTAAAATTTGGGTTCGAAACTAAAAGCTTTCGTTAAGCTTTTAATTATTTGTAAAGCTTTTTCATGAAATTGTCATAATTCAGATCAATTAAATGAATGTGGTGAAAATAAAATTCTAAAATGTGTAAAATGAAATTATAATTTTAAGCTTTCGATGAGCTTTCAAGATTTCTGCATTACTTTATATTGGAAAATTTGAAATTGTGTTAAATGATCCTAATATAGATGGTTAAAAAACCTATAGAATTGAATTTGCAACTTAAAGCTTCTCTGAGCTTTTAATTATCTGTAAAGCTTACCGCGTAAATGTCATATTTCACATAAAATAAATAAATGAAATGGAAATAAAATGTGTAAAATAAAATTGTAATTTTAAGCTTTCGATAAGCTTTCGAGACTTTGCTACTTTTTATTGAAGAAAATATGCAATTAGTTGCAAGATTAATAAATCTAGTTGAAAATAGATTTGAAAATGTAAAAAATTTATATCGGATATTAAAGCTGTTTTTAAGCTGAACTTTTAAATGGTTGGAAAAGTTTTCTACGAAAACTTTCTTTTAAATTTAAATTGAATGAATCGAATAAATGTGATATTTCAAAATTAGTTATTAAATGATCCTAATCTAGCTGAAAAATAAATTTGAAAACCTAAAAAATTAGGCTCGAAACTTAAAACCTTCCTTGAGCTTTTTATTATTTGCAAAGCCTTCCCGTGAAAATCTCACGCTTAATATAAAAAAAAACGAATTAGTTGAAAATTAAATTCTAAAATGTATAAAATAAAATTGTATTTTCACGCTTTTCATGAACTATGTTAATAACTTGTCTATTTCTAAAGCGATTTTTATTGTAGACCAGTATTAGAATTGTAGATAAATTCTCCTAAAATTGAAATATTTTGTAAAGCGAAAAAAAATTCTTGAACCTATTTTTCATCAGTTAGGCGGGAATGGAAATTTCATTTAAATGAATACGCCAACGTTTCATAAAAATGCAATTTAGAATAAAAAAACAAATCTAAAACTTTAACACTTCAAAATTAAAATTGAAAACATTTTCTTTATAGAAAAGTTTGTGAAAGGAGGGGGGCGCAGAACAACCTCTGCACACGGGCGCACAATGCTCTGGCGGCGGCCCTGGAGAAGATTCTCAAGTTTTGAAGTAAAAAAATAAAATATCTAAAAATCTTTAAAACTTCTCGAGATATCCTGCCGACCGTGACCTTCAACAGTGGCATGAAAAATCGTCGTTTTCACCTATAATTCGTCATAAAAAATGTTTGTAAGTTGTATTTTGTTATAGTTTAAGGACCAATTAGTAATATCCAATATTTGTTTATCCTATTTTCAAAGATATATATCCAAAAATTAAAAAATTAAAACATTAATTTGTTGCTCAAGCTGTAGGTATATACTCAATGGGTATTGGCCGATTTGGTTTCTTATATATTCCGTGGAACATGTGTCTACAATGGGTCCGAATGGGTCTGTATACAAGACAAAGACACAATTGGTTTGCTGGATATGTTACATAACTGATTATTTATCCTAAGAATCTCTCAGTTAAGGATTCGAAATTAAGTGTTTTATTAGAACTATTACGTAGGAGCAGGCAGTTTTCAACAGTGAAATTGTTTTGAATCTGTATCGTGGGAAATTTAATTCTGTAGAACATTTTCGTTATCCTTTTTTCCATATCTCTCACCGTTTGGCCAGACCTGATCCGATATGTAATGATGACGAATCAAACTTCCTAATTTTAATTAATTATTATAGTTCTAATAATACAATTTAATACATATTAATGAGTTATAGGATTTTAAAATGATTTTACGAATTTAGCGTTTCAATTTATTTATTTTCAAATTTCAGGTTCTTTACGTAAAGAATTAACGGAGTATTAAATAGTATTTGTGCCGCAGGTTACGCATACCTTCCATAAAGCTAATAAATAACATTTCTTCAAAATATTTACTAGAAATGGTAAGGCTAATCGTCTAATTTATTACCCATTTCTCTTAGCTTATCTTAGGTATATGTGCCAAATTTCATGCCGGTATTAGCGTTTTTACGAAATAGCCTACAAAAAAGCTATTCAAAAAACGATTTCTTTTTAAAAACTCGCTATTTTTCCAACGGTATAAATATAAATGATATAGAACTCGAACCCTGCAAATATTTTCTAATATTCAAAATTCATTGTTTAATTGTTTTAATTCTGAATAATGTTGAACTAATTCAAGACAAAATTATAAATGACAAAAAACAGTTTTTGAATTAATCTTATTCTTAAATCAGTTTTCACCCCGCAGTGTACTGTAACCTAGAAAATAGGTTGTTCTGAACACCCTAAAGCCAAATCCACACACATTAGAATATCAAACATGAATTCTATGCTTATTATTTCTTGTTCACTCTCTCCCGTGATTTGCCTCCAAAACAAATTGACTGACAATGACAATTGAATTAAATAATCATACCCATCAAACGCCATTACGTAATATAAATAAATCGATATTTTAGATTTTGTGCAGTGAAATATATGTTTTTTTTTAAATGTTCCAATTGACGCTAAAAACCCGAACAAAAAAATTAATTGTGCAAGTATTACAAGGTCATACTTATTTGATCTGAAATCTGCAAAGTTTTTTGATATACAAAACACAATAACGGCAAAAAAAAATGTACAATCCAATCAACAAAAAAAAATGTACCTTTATCATGAAATTAACAAAATGTTCGATGTGTTTTTAATAAATGCATTTTTTCTCATTCTTTTTCATATCAAAGGTTGCGCAAAACAATATTTGATATACTTAGGAGGTACATTATGTATCCATATATAGCATATATAGATGGATTTATTTACTTGCTATTTCTATTTAAATGTTTATTTCTTTGTTACATAAGGGGAATAAGGAAAATTGTTATTGGTACGAATTTACCTTATAAGATCAGGGAGGCGCTCAAGCACCTGTGGGTGTGGTTGCTGCTTAACTGTTGCGGATGGTAGTAATGCAACGGTGCAGGCCAACATAAGCTCGGTGGGTAATTCAACTGGATTAGCAGCCGTTTTTTCATCAGCCGTCTATAATTATAAATTTATTATAAAACATTATTTTAAATACATTTACTTTACACATCTCAACTCATTTAATTTATTATTTATAAATATGGGATATGGTCCCGTCGGGAATGGGTAGTTTCAGTTTGGGTATACGGAAACTTAAAATAGATTTAAATCAAGGGTTATTTCTATGAATTATTAATTTCCTCACGTCGTCTTACTTTACGTTTACACCGAAAAAAATTTTTTCATCGAAATTAGCCCCTCGATTTGTTATATTTTAATAGCAAAATCAATATATCTTCCACTTATACGGTTTAAAATCGATTTTCTATCCAAATAATTTAACGTAACTGAAATTTAAAATTGCCTGAAAAGAGTTTTAAGAAACGTCCTAAAGCTTATCCAAAGCTTTTAATTAAAATATAATTTTATTCAATACCAATAAATAAATCTACCATACCATCTCAATAAATAAATTTAAATGAAATCGGAAACTGTTGTTAAAAAGATCTGTGGAAAATTTAAATCCCTACAAATGCTTTATTAAAGAACTGAATTGATTTAAATTGAAGGCCAATTCAGCTATCGGACTGAATTTTTTGAATAACGAGCTTTCAAGATTTTTAAAGCTTTTTTTGGGAAAATTTGAAATTTCGTAAAATAACCGATATCTGTATAGAAAATAGATTTTTAAACATAAAAAATTAAGTCCGAAAGTTAAAGCTTTCGTTGAGCTTTTAATAGTTTGGACAATCTTTCTGCGAAAATTCCATATTTCTTTTAAATTTAATGAATCGGATAAAAATTCGATTCCAAATTATATAAAATGACATTTTAATTTTAAGCTTTTAACGAGCTTTCGAGATTTTAAAGCTTTATTTTGGGAAAAGTTGAAATTTTGCAAGAGGATTTTTATCTGCATAGAAAATAGTTTTTAATGTAAAAAATTAAGTTCGTCAGTTAGAGCTTTCGTTGCGCTTTTAATAGTTTGGACAATCTTTCTGCGAAAATTCCATATTTCATTTAAATTTACTGAATCGGACAAAATTTCGATTCCAAATTATATAAAATGACATTTTAATTTTAAGCTTTTAATGAGCTTGGAGATTTTTTAATCTAATTTTTGGGAAATTTTGAAATTTCGTAAAAGGATCGTTATCTGGATAGAAAATGGATTTTAAAACGTTAAAAATAAGGTCCGCAAAATAGAGCTTTCTTAGAGCTTTTAAGTTTTTGCAGAGCTTTTGTATGAAAAGTTTAGTTTTGATATTTTTGTATTATTCCTCAACTAACTTATAAACTTCCTGCTTCATTCTTCAAAATTAGAAAAATGTCAAAATTTTAGACATTGAAAATTTCATTCGAAAAAGCAAAAAAAGATCGACCAGAACTCAAGCGTAGGAATTTGGAACAACATACGCTGTTAATAACGGCCCTTCGCAACTCGAATTCCACCGTCCTAGATAATCTGTAATCCTTATATCCTTTTCAAACCTATAATCTATAGGAATTCTCAGTAGAGAAATAAGGTTGCTTGAAAACAGTAGCGTGCAGTTTAATAAACAGTAGGCGCAGAGCACACCTGAAATATTAACAAAATCGCACCCATTATTATTTCTGAAAATCGCTAAATCAATCAATTCCCAAATAATTTGATTTCATAATTTTGAACCACTTTTAATCTCCCGTTAATTGAAAATAAATTGCTTTTGGTTCGAGCATTTAGATATTCAAGATAATTTATCGAATTTATATATTTTTAGGAAGAAGTTGGATAATTGGCCGGTCAAAGTGATGTTTGGCGAGCTACATTTTTAGCGAGTAAACACTGTAAAGCTTAACTAAACTTACTCTTGTAGAAATTATGTGTTATGCAGGAGGACCGATTTTTGACATCATTTTAAAAACGAAATTTGTAGGAAAATCGTGTAAATTTTTTATGTAATTAGATCGCGCAAATTACAGACACATTTCCTGAGAAAGTAGCTTTTTTTATATTGTATCCCTTGTAGACGCTTATCAAAAATTCGACACTTAACTTTTTTTAAAAATTTCTCTTAACGAAATTTATTCAGTAATTATATAGAAACAAATCGGTATGATTAGATTTTACCAGTTTCGAAGAAACTTTTCTGGGCTTTAGGTTTTTTTTTTATACTGTCATTTGAAATTTTGGTTAAAAATGAGCAAAAATTAAGTAAAGGAAAATAATGTATTTTTTGATAGCTCCGCATGTTCAGACTATTTTGTTTAGCTTTCAGCCCAATCAAGCCAATTTCCTTTATGAGCATTTTTTGAACGTTTTGGTAAAAAAAAGAAAAATGGGGAAGCAAATTGGCCGAAGATTGTTAGAAATAATCAAGGACTTTTTAAAAGCTCATAACTCGCTCAAATATTTTTTTTTTTGCCAAATTCTGAAAATGGATTGACCACCACCTTTTCGATTGTTCAGGAAAAAACATTCAGCCAATTCGGCCGAATATTGCGTTAGAAAAATTGGTATTGAAAAATATTGACCAAAAAAGAACAAGAAATTAACTAGAGAATTTAAATCGAAATTAAAAATTTTTGTAAAAGTCATACAACGCTCAAAAAAATCTTTTTTTTTCAAAATTCTGAAATTACTTTTTAGTTTACCTCAAATTGCAGTCGGGACCAATTTGTCAATAATTTTATAAATAAAAATAATTTATAAAAACAAATACATAATTAATATTTCGAGAAAAAAGTAAGAAGAAATATTGTTTAAAAATTTTCAATAAAATGGCGAAACACTTTGCTGAATATAAACAGTAATTTATACTAATTTGCACAACAAATAATAAGAAAACGACATTTCATAGAAAGGTGTTAAGTTAGTTTTCTTCAAAAAATAAAAAACAAAAAAATCTTTCTGAAGCACAAAAAGAATTTTAAAAATGAAATAAATTGGGGAACAAGTTTGACATTACAATTTATGCAAATTTGTTTTATTGAAATAGTTTAATTTTACAAAATGTATCAGCTTTAAATTCGAGCACTCCAATTGAGTATTCCAATTTTATCCATTCAAATAACTCAAAATCTTTTAGGTAGACTTTGAAGAGCTTTTAGATGATTATAGTTGATAGATTTTTCTTTTATGAAATACCAAATTTATCGAAATTTGGGGATCATTTGTAAAGCTTTTGGATTGTTAAGTAGCATTAAGGAGGATTAATTACATAAACGTATTGGATAAATTAAATTAGGTGCTTTGTTAGCACCCAGAGTTTTATTTTAAATATTTATTGATATTTGGAAAGCGTTTAACCAACTTTTCGAAGCTTTTAATTTTATTTTGTTTCAAGAAGCTTTATAAATCCATTGGAAAATTAAATTCAGAATATTTTTTGCATTTCATTTATATACAATATTTGAACTTCTATGAGCTTTAAGCTACTAAGTTTTCTTCGAGATTTGGAAGTTACACATAAATATTCATAATGCTTTGAGTTACTGGTAACAGTTTTGGAAGAGGTTTTGATATTTTCAAATTATTAAAAGCTCTTAATTTCGTGAAATGGTAATTTTAAATTTTAAAATACATTTCAATTAGTAAGTAAATTTACAGCATAACTTTACAGCTTCTGGAAATGTTTGTGAATTTTATTCTGTGCAATACAGGATTTTCAGCCAAAATTCAACCTTTTTCATTTCAAAATCAATATTTTACCAATCAAATTCAACCTTTATAGACTTTTCAACCATAGATGATGTTTTGGATATTTTCTATCGTGCCTGATTAATGGATTGCACGGTTTAATAATTATTTAAAAAATAAATAAAATTTACATTAATAAAGATATAACTAAATAAACTAATAAATTTTATCAAAACATGATCTATCGATGAAAAGTCTATAAAGGTATTTGATTTGTAAAAGGTTGATTTTGAAATGAAAAAGGTTGAATTTGGACTGAAAATCCTGTAAGGTCTGGTTCTGATTGCTATATTTGTAATTTCATACGAAATTGGAATTATTTGCATATTTTTATAAATAAAATTCTGGTCATAAACCGCACGCCACTACCAAAGGCCTACCAAAAGTAGATACTATTTATAATAAGGGAAGTGATGGAGCATTTAGATGCTAAATCCCCCGGGTTACTTCAGGTGGCGGTTGAAAAGAGCTATAGGAACACTATAGGAAAATTGTCACTTCGGTAACTGCCGGTAGTAACACCGTAAGCGAAATGTAAGGTCTGCGAAAAAAAAGTCTGCAAGAGATATGAATCCATATTCAATAAATAAATCTTCTAAATCGCTAGCAATTCGATTTGTGCATTTTCTTTCCTTCAGACACAAGATTCACCATTCATTGTAAATTGGTATGAAATTTATGTATTTCGAGGTGGTCAAGTTGAGAAATTGATAGCTCTAAAATGATTTATGCGGATTCCCGGATTGCGTAAGCCCTTCTCGGATATGACAAAACCAGTGGCGTGCGGTCAACATCTCCATAAGGTGTGCAGAGTTTTATGACCCCTTAAAAAAATGTGACCTTTCTTTCAGAAATGTCCTAACATTCTTTAGAAAAATGTCAATTAGAGAAGCAATTTAGGGCAGCTCGTATAGTAAACTTTCTAAAGAGTAGAATTTCAGATAGTCTGGTAGCAAAACTTGTTAATATTCCGAAAAATTGGTACGAAATCGGGAAAAGTAGTTAAAACATATAATAAATTAATTTGATGTAAAAACGATAGCAAAATGAATTAATTTAAATTCCCGAAAATTTGACATTTCATTTAAATTTAATTAATTTAACAAAAAAATTGGTTCGGGAATAACCAAAAATGATATTTTAATTAAAAGCTTCCGATAAACACTTTGCAATTTTGTGGAACTTTTATTAAAAAATCTTAAATTTCGTTAACGTCAATTTAGTTATTGAGATAACAAATCGATTTCAAAACGTATTTATTTAAATCCGAAATGTAAAGCTTTCATAGAAATTTTAATTTTCCACAGAGCTTTTTAAATAAAGTTTCCGGTTTCGTTTAAATTTATTTATTTATTATTTTAATTTATTTATGATTCGATAAAGATTAAAATAATATTTTAATTAAAAACTATCGATAAGCTTATCGAAGTTTCTTAAAGCTCTCGTCAGAAACTTTGAAATTTCAATGACGATTAATGATTGGGATAAAAAATAGATATAAAACAAAAAATAAAACCGAAATATTAAGCTTAGCGATTTTAATTTCATCACAGAGCTTTTAAATGAAAATTTTGGAATTCATTTAAATTTGATTTTTGAGAGAAAAATTAGATTCCATACTGACTAAAATAATATTTTAATTGAAAGCTTTCGATGAGCTATTGAAAGCTTTTTCGGAAAAATCTTAAGTTGATAACAAAAATCAGTAAACGGGTTCAAATTTATTATTAAATAAAATAATTTTAGCTAGCAATTTACAGCAATAAAAATTGTTTTCGATTTTATTGATATTTCAGGTGTGCGCTGCGCTTTCTGCACCCCACTGGACAAGACTGCCTTACTGTATTCTGAGAAGAACAATTTGTTTTGAAAAAATCTGAGTCTTCTGGAAGAAAGACTCCTAACGTAATTTTCTTTTACTTCTACATCCAAAATCTCCGAAACTGAATACTAGAAAATCAGACAAAAACGGGGCATTTATTTGGTACAGCGTCCACATCTTCATTCATTCTTCGATTAATTCTAACTATCCGATCTGTTATCCACGCGATATCCTCCTAAGATTTGGACTGATTGCTGTCTATAGAAAAATCAATAATGAGTCCTTTTTAAAAGTGGCGGTATTACTAATAAATTATTACAAAGAGTCCTTTAAGTATTCTTCATATGGAAATCTCTAAATTAAAAAAAAAATTAAAACTGCGGCCAGAAATGCGATTTTCCGACGGTAACACGTAACAACCTCTTTCTAGTCAAATTATTTCCATTCCATAACTACATTATTTACTTCTATTGCAACACATATATTGAGAAATATATACGCACCACAATATTTACTTCTATTCAATCCATTGTCTCCATTATATATTTTATTTCTATAGATACACAATGAGTTGTATCTAAATTCCATTTATTTCTTCTTAAATACAGTGTAATCTGAATATAAATGACTACATCAGTCAGTAACTATACTTAGAGCTACAATTTCTCTTCGAATTCGAATATCTGTTTTCTTCAAATTAAGTTTAAAAGGAGAGCGCAATGGCTCCATAAGAATAGTGTTCTAAATAGACCCAACTACTCTACGATCCTACGTACTTACCAGAAAACTTTTATACAAAATATCAAATAATGTAGTCAATGAATTCCCTAAAACTGCATGTCGTGAAATCTGTGGACAAATACTACAAGTATTCCGGTATAGTTGCACAGCCATTGTAATCGCTCTAGAATTCAGAATAAAAACATTAATATTCCGGGCGTATACCTAAATTCAAACTCATACCCTTTTGAAATATCCGAATTGGGTGTCATTCCATCTTCAATCACCTTGGTTAGTACGCCCAATCCATCTAACAACCACATACACTGAAAATCGGCAACTTGTGCCTTCGCAATAAGACGTGTAATTTGACCTAATGGTCGTATCATACCCTGCGGACCGCCACCCTTCTTAATGACAGCTAATAGTTTTGGTATCTCGCTGTCTCGTCGCATTTGAGATGATAGAGTTGGCATCTCGCTAATATACTTAGCGGAACTGATTTAAAAAGAATAAATATTTAATTGGGGGAATTATAATGAGTATACACGAGATTTTTATTTACTTTGAATCTAATTTTTGTCTTAATTTCTTTAACCGCTTCCTGGACGATTTGGTATTTTCAACGGAAACATCTGATATAACAGATGATAAATCGACATCTACATTATCGGTACGTTGACCGGTTTCGTCAACATTTCTATTCGGTATACTTAGTTCCAAAGCCCGTTGTCGGATATGTTCGATATTTTCTTCATGCCGTCTAGCTGATTCCTGTTGTTTTTGAAGGATTTTCCGTTGAAGCTCTTCGGTAGTTTGTTGTTGTTGTTGATGTAAAGCTAATAGTCTCTCTTCCCGTTCTCGGGCTTTCTCTCGCGCCAATTTCTGTCTCAACTTCTCTTTCTGTTCCTGCATTTGACCGACACGTTGTTCGCGTTCCCGTCGCGTTTCATTCATTTTCTCCAGTCGACGTTGTCGCTCCAAATCGAGTTCCTGACGGCGACGCTCAACGGCCGCTTCCTTAGCCGCCTTCTCTTCAACCCGCTTCTGGCGTTCCTGTTCTAAATCTTGTAAGCGGCCCTCCTGCTCCTTCCACGATTCCATAAAATCAAGCCGCTTATTTTGCGCTTCCAAATTTTTAATGAAAGCGATTTCTTTCAATTTCTCTTCTTCGTCATGTGCTTTTCTCACTTTCCCCTTTAAATATTGATAGCGATTTTCAGCGGCCCGTTGTAGCCGTTCCTCCATTCGGAGTCGCTTATCATCGATTAATTGTTGTTTGGCTGCCTTTACATCTTCCACCCGTGCTAATAACACCTGTAACTTTAGAGTTTTCTCTTTATTTAGAGCGTCCCGTTTCGCTTGTGCACGCTCCTGTTTTGCATGATATTTTTTAAGGGTTTCCTGCAATGATCGTCGACGGGATGGGCTCGATAGTTTTTGATGTAATTCCTGTGCCCGGCCCGGATGACGGCTAACAATTTCTTCCAAATAAGCGAGGGTTTTTACACGTTCCATTAACGTCATTTCGGATAGAAACGAATCGTACCGAACCTCCAGGCTCATATCATCCGTTGGCGTACATGAATTTTTACCACCATCAATATCAGTCTCTTCCAGATCAAGGATCACTTCACAATCGGTCTCATCCGTTTCCGTATCCACATCGATTTCGGAATTTTGTAATTCGAGAATTTGTCGCTCCAAACTCTCCTGCTCCTCCAACAATTTCCGTTGGTCTTCATCACTTTCCAGTTCGTCCCTATCATCAGTTTCTTCACAGCTCGAACAAATATTATCACAGTAAACGTTACCACTTGGTAGTGATTCATCGTCAATACCATTTATCGGTTGATTGTCCAACATTATTGAACAACGATCTTCCGTTTCAATTGACACGGGTTTCGTTTGAACCTCTATATCGATACCGGTATTTGGATAGGGTAATAAATTATCAATAAAATTAGTATTTAATGTAACGGACGATTCGGTATCACTTTCCTCCTCCGTACACGGTTCGGGAGATATCGGATCGTTTAATTTGTACTCCGTCTGTATATACTCTCGATGTAAAGAGGTAATGGTTAACCCGGTTAAATTAACCGGTTGCACAACCGGATCTGGTTCTACGGATTTATTAATAATTTTAACCGGTTTCTGACCATCTATAGACGGTATAGATTGTTGCAATCCTTTCCCAGCGGCTATTTTTAACGTAGACCTAGTCTTTGTGGAAGATGTTGGCGTTTCCGGTTTCTTTGAAACCGTTGAAGTTCTACTCTTCATTAATTCATTTTTATTAAGATTAGGCACTGGTTGTTTTACCTGAAAATAAAATCTAAAAATTAGTTTTGATAGAATTCGACCGAACGAAAACTTACCGATGTTGATTTTCCCTCATTCGTTCCCGATTTGGTTGTATTATCATTTCCCTCTTCCTGGTGTAAAGTCAACGTTGGTAAACTAGCGTATCCGGTTGGTTGATTGAAACGATTCGACCAATGTAAACTGGAACGTCGTCTAGTTTTCACCGTTAACCAACCATCCTCATCAACTGTATTCGATTTATCACATTTTTGTTTCGTCGCATTTTCCGATTTACAACCAACCGGTTGATTTAAACCGGTTTTAAAATTCCCATTCCCTTTCAATGGGACCGATTTCGGTCCGGATGTAACCCGATTGTTATTCCGAACATTATCGTTATTGACAATGTCAATCATCGTTTTCGAGCGGGCCTGTAATCGATTGGCGATGTGAATCGGTAAACCGAACGGACGATTTTGACTAGGTACTGGGACGGGGTGTGTGTTTCGTCCGATTTGATTTTTATTTCCGTTCGTCGGATTCGGAAATCGATTTGTTCCAATTTGTATACCGGACGATGATTTTTGAATGGGAATATTATATTGGGGTCGGATTTTCGGTCGGGACGAAACGGTTGATGCGGTACTCCGTAAATTTCGAAAGGATCGATTTGGGAAATTAGGTGCCGGACCAACAGTTACCGTTCCCCTCTTTACATCCATTAAATTCGATTGAGGTTTTACAACGGCTGATTTTGGATTCGATTCGGTTAATTTCATTGGAACGATCCTCGATTCCTTAACAACCGTTGATTGTTTCTGTAGGAAAATATTTTCCATTTCATTTAATGTGTTAACCGTAACTTGGACAGCGGTTGGTGGGGTTGATGAACTCGTAACTGTTTTCAATGAATCATTTCCCGACTCGTATTTCAATAGGTATTCAACCAACGTTAAATTATCATCTTCCAAATCGGTTTGACTGTACTGATCGAATTTAATAACATCCCGATATCTATCCCGATCATCCTGGTTATTTTTATCGGGATCATCATCAACCGTTCTCGAATTAATTTTAATTATCGTTTTTCCGGTGGAAATTAAATCTCTAATCGGTGGTCGTGGTGATGAAACGGTTCTCATCCTTACGCTACCCCCATCCGATCCGTTCGTTGGCGTCGGCGTTTTCTTACGCCATAAAATTTGATTCTCCTCAATTGTAGCGTACATTGGACTACATTTACCCGAATTTGGACATGGACTAGATTTACCGGACATCACAGGACTTGTACTGGACAGACTACGAGCTCGGATACGTGGTGCTGGATTACTCTTACGTATCGCCCAACTTAATGAATGTGGTCGTTGCGGTAATGGTGTTGATTCATAATCCCATGACACCCGGAACCAGTCCGCTAACGCTTTGAAATCTCTTATGTAATTTTCGAGGACAAGAATCGCTTCCTGACAGGAGGATAAATTCTCATACAATTCAACTGTTTGGTAGATTTCATTGATCGATTGCTGTAAATTGTTAAAAAGTAGAGCCCAGTAACGGGCTTGTAGTTCCGATTTCTTATCTCGACCGGTTGAAGCGCTCCGAATTCGATGCGGTTGTTTATTCGGTCGATTAACCGCAGATTTTCGGCCCGATAACGATGGAATTAATGGAGGTTTACGTAAATTTGATCCTAAAATTACAAAACATAATAATATAAGTGATCTTCTAGAGGAGGAATGTGTAGAAAACGTTTCAAAACATATCGAAGGTCATGACACCCACGGTTTTATTTTTTAAATAATTTATTGATCGAAATTTATTAATTGTCACTCCCCATCTCAGACAACGAAACCGGAAGAGTGCCATTACAGACAGACGGTGACGGTGATGTTAATTTGGCTATTAAAATGTGAATTTAGGAAATTAACTGACATTGGGTTCAATCTCCTAAGGTGATGTGGGGGTAGGATGTTCGATTGGATTGGATCGGAGATAAAAGTAGAGTCATCCCGATTCTGGGATTGATTAAATTAAGGACGATGAATTAAGTAATTGAAACAATGAAATCAATCTTACTTTGCATTAATGGATTCTCGTAATTGGTGGTTGCCATTGTGGACCAATGAAGGAGATTCTTTGCATCGCGCCCTTCCTGTTGCAATACCATTTTCATTTCCATTTTCCCAACACAATTATTGAAAGCGAACTGGCATCTGTATTTTAATTAATAGAAGGAACTTGGATAGAATGGAATTTTACATGAAACCCCGGAAATAATTTAATTAAATCCGTTTTTTTTCAGAAATCAAAATTGAATGAAATTTTCTTGTTTACATAAAGTTTATTTCGCAAACCAAACAATGACAAGTGTCAGATGGTCGACCAGTGATTCTCAAATGGTCTTAAGGGTGTATCCCCTTTACATTTTAATAAAATTGAATTCGGATTGGAAAATTGTTAGGCCACAGTATTTCGATTATTATTATATTATCGAATACTATTCGATTTTTATTTTTATTGAATAATTTCGCCTGTCATATATTCGTTAAGTTTTTACCCAACACCGATTTTTCGATTATTTTTGCACCTACTATTAACCACTCGAATTGGACGATTATTTTGAATATATTTCTATTAGTCTAATGGTATCACTTACAAGTAATTTGAATAATTCAATTAAATTAAAATTAAAATTTCGAATAAAAATTGAAATGTATCAACTAAAATAAAGTTCAGGGTAAATTGTACAAGAAAACGGAGTTCAAGTACTCTCTATATTTAACGCCCGTATATTTCCCAAATCCATTTTTTTATTTTCTGAAGATTAATAACGCACAGAAAATATAAGTAATAGAATGAATGGAGGCTGATTTTTATTTCAATTTAACGAAGAAAAATCGTCAGGATACCAAAATATCATACAATAATTTTAAGCTATTCGATTTTAATCGGAATTGGCATGAATCTCCGACCATTTGGCCATTAAGTCAGCAATCCCAAATTAATAAGTCGTATTTCTAAAAGTTAATCCTCTTACCAAATTGTAAAAGGTCAAGTGGCCCAGCTCTTTTTATATGGAGAGCATACAAAATCCAATAATAGATTTGCATAGCTTGTTAACTCCTCTATGATGGTTATATAGTACAGCAACCCGTCAAACAATTTGGGTATGGGGAACGTAAATGTTCATATCTTGCCTCAATTAGTGCAATTTGAAGTGTTTCTTATTTTATTAGAACTATTTTAATATTGTAAATTAGCTTCTTTCTAAATATTTCTAATTAAATTAAATACTAATTCAAATTTGAAACCGGACATGAGATTTTTGAGTGACTGTCCTGTCATTGATACATGTGATTGAGATATTTTACGGCATATGTGGGGAAAACTGTGCCGTACACCTTACCGCAACTACATGCTTTACACTTAAAATTCAACTTCTTACACCTCAAAAGGTTGAAGAAATGGTTGAAATTGATATGTAAAAGGTTAAATTTGAAGTGTTAAGCCTGTATCTAAATTTTAACAACAAAAAATACAGCTAGAACCATGCTAGTGTCACATAGCAGCATAGCAGAAACACATCAAGGTAGAGTAGTTTGAAGTAGGATACATCGTCCATTTTATTTATCGTCGGTCGATCTCGTTTATCACAGCTCCAACATGATCGCGACTAACACAAAATAGAAATAAATTCTGGGGCAAATTGACAATCAAATAAAATCTAAATGATATTGCTGATAATTTTACCCAGTTAAATTTTAAATCGAAAACTACTTTTGTTTAAATTTTGATAGTATCAGTACGAAATGTCTGATTATAGAATTTGAACTCTAAGGTTTGTTGTATAGTTCTCGAGATAAATTAAATGTATAGTAAAACAAGTGGCGTGTGGTCATCATCTCTATATAGGTGTCCAGAATATTGTAACCCCTTAACTAAATGTTTTAGCATTTATCATACACATTTGCTCTATTCAGAGCTAATATTAGAGTGCGTGCCGAAAATTTTCTATGGGTGGAAAAAATTATAAAAGTTGAAATTTATCTAAGAAAAATTCATAAAGGTTCACCGAGAAAATTGAATATATTTGATAACGCAACATTTGATTCAATTTCCCGAGGATTTTCTCCGTATTCAAAAAAATGTAATGAAGTAGGAAGTTTATATATTAGTTGAGGAAAAATACGAAAATATAAAAACTGGACATTTCATACAAAATCTCTGCAAAAATATAAAAGATCCCAGAAAGCTTTTTTCCGATCCATATCGATCCATATCCATATCCATTTAGTTTTAAAATCTATTTTTTTATCAAAATAACTTTATCTTTTAACGAAATTTCAAATTTTTCCAAAATGAAGCTTTAAAAATCACGATAGTTACATTGAAAGAGTAAAACTAAAATATCATTTTATATAATTTGTAATCTAATTTTTATTGAATTTCGGTAAAATATAAAATTTTTTATAGAAGCTATGCTTTCATTCTAAATCCATTGTAAATACAAAGAAAGCTGTAAGTTCAAACTTAATTTGTTACGTTTAATTCTCTATTTTCTATCTAGATATCGTTCCTTTCACGAAATTATCAATTTTCTTCAAAATAATGCTTCAAAAATCTCGAAGGCCCATTGATAGATGAATTTTTTAAGAAAGGGCAAATATGGCCAATGAATGCCTTCACGATAATTGGTTTTCAATTCAATTCATTTCGATTCATTAAAGCTTTTGTAGAGATTTAAATATTCCAAGAAGCTTTTAACGAAAGTTTCCGATTTCATTTAAATTTAATTATCGGAGGATAAAATAGAATTGAAAATAAATAAAATAATGTTTCAATTATTCAAATTTGTTTCAAACTTTGGATAAGCTTTTGGAAGTTTCTTAAGCTCGTTCCAGATAATTTAAATTTTGATGACGTTAAATTATTGGGATAGAAAATAGATGTTAAGACGTATGAATTTAAAACCGAACTATTAAAATTTCTTCCATTTCTTCAAATTGTTCGTGCCGAAACAGTGAAACCTATTGAAAAGTGCGTATCATCTCTTGCGTATCATTTTTATTGATTGAGTTTTTATGTTTGTACAAATTTTTAAAAGACATTTCGTTGAGTCGTACTCACTTGGCACTTGGCACTAGACCACAGGAGGCTGTATTTAATCTTTGGACACAGCAGACTTTAGATAGCACAATATCTTAAGAACTGCTAAATTGATTCACGTACAATTGTCGTTATTCAGAATACATCTCCGTATACCATAAATGAAGGAAAATATGCTGCATGAAATTTACGACCTGTACAAATTGAAGAAAATCTGACAACAGGATGACTCCATTTTGTGATGTTTAATTTTTCGAAAGATCCTAATTCGGGCATCTTACGTACTACTCATATATACCTTGTGTGTTTATTCTTGATTAGTCAAACGGGCGGAATCGTGTCCACTGATTAAATACAGGAACGCGGAGGGGGGGGGGCTATGTGGGGCTAAATGCATTATGAACGGAGTGAAACAATCTCGAAACTGATGCTGATAATACTTGACTTTTCAAGTAAGAAAGCAACCGATCAAGCAAGCACAAGAAAAAGGAAATAAACAGAATATTCTAAACAAAACATAAAATATCACAACTCGATATGGCGTTAATTTAAGGTTAAAACATTCAGCTGATATAGAGCCTATTACGTGATTTTTAAACCCTTTTTAGAGATGTTCTACACGGAAATTATTAGTAATTATTATTGATAAACAATTTAATAAACAACAGACACATTAATTATTCATTCATTTTCTTTTTAATTCATCCTAACTCCTAAAAGTCGCGGAATAATTAGCTGAATGATTTAACCTTTACGTTTGGACCGGAGATATGTTTGATTTCCCTTTAACAACATTTTTTCATAAATCGTTGGTTCATACATCTTAAATTCTTGACTAGACTTTTCTTTAAATAAATATAAAAATGACAGAAGAAATGAATGTATTTCAATCTTCGCAAAATATATTTCAACTTATTTAAAGTAGTAAGTAGTAAAACATTTAGTAAATTTAAAGGCCATTTCCATGAATGAATTTGCAGTCGTATTTTCTCCCATCCTCTCTCTTTATTTTGACATTTGACAGTCTGAGAACAAACTGACATTTTCATTTGCATGCAATCGTAATTTCAACCATACCGAAATCAAAATTTCTTGCCAATGAAAAAGTCAATACCCTCAACAGCCTCTTGACCTCGATGCAAATTTATCCATGAAAACCAACATTATTTGATCGCGTTGGAATTTGTGTCCAGGCATGAAGATGTTTAACAAGAAATCAACAATGAAAACAATAATTCATCGATTGTAAAATTGGTATTTAATAGAAAAACATGTTCTTAATTTCAATAATTTTGATTACTCATTTTGGAAATATCTTTTTGATATTTTTACCAATTTTTAGCCCAAAAGCGTTCCTGAACCCTCACTACAGTTTTTACCCAATTCGACTCAATAAATTTTCTACCCAGAAAGTAATAGAAGCGACTTTACTTTATTGTATATTCAAAGAGAGACGAATTAGGAGTCAGCGAGTCAAAACGTACAATAAAGAATTATTTACGCAACTCAGCTGGTCAACAGGCCAACAACGCTTGCATAATCTCTCTATATTCGGATTTAAATCGAATACAGTCAAAAATTTAGAAATAAAATGTGATTAGAGATTTTGCAAATTTAAAATGTTAAATATATTTTCTTTTGTTAATTACTTTGAATATAATTTCTAAATTTCTAATGATGCAATTTTTTTTTAAATATCTTGAGAAATACATATATTTTGCGGGGGGCGGCAAAATATTGAAGTTCCGCCACTGTACAACCACAACGAAATGTCCTGCAATAGTGTGTATAAACATAAAAAAATATACGCAAAAGAACTTTTCAATAGGTCTCACTGTTTCGACACGAAAAATTCATTAAAACTCTTAAAAAAAATACCAATAAAAAATACATCTCCCCTTAACGGGATTTTTAAGTACAGTCTCAATCGCTAAAGGGCTGAACGAATCCAAAATTAATAATCGGAGGGAAATTCCTTGCTTGTAACTGTCAAAATCAGTTTATTGGGGTTCATTGGTTCATTTTCTTGTGGTGAAAAGTGTGCGTTTCCTGGCTTTCCTTTTAAATAAAATTGTCATCCTCGGGATTTAATTTTAAATTTGGCTAAATCACAGAATTTTCAACAATCAATTTGGCCATAATGTCGGCAACATTTGACTATCCGGAAGCAAGACGAGATGAAACGGTGGTAGACGATTTTCATGGAACGAATGTAAGTGTGAAAAGAGAAAAAAAAAACGGTAAATTTTATCTTAACAAAAAAAATGATTTTTCAATAGATAAGCGATCCATATCGTTGGCTAGAAAATCCAGATTCGGAAGAGGTGCAAGCCTACGTCGACGCACAAAACCGAATAACTCAACCATTCTTAGAGAAATGCGATGAATGGAATTTGTTTAATGAGAAAATAAAGAAATTATGGGACTACCCGAAGTATTCACCGCCGTCTCGACACGGAAACCGGTATTTCTATTTTATGAATACCGGCCTACAAAACCAAAGGTTTGCTTTCGATTTATTTACTTTAAATTCAATTGTTTAATAAATAATATTCCTCCGTAGTGTCCTTTACGTTCAGGAAACATTACAGAGCGAACCGAAAGTATTCCTCGATCCAAACATTCTATCGGACGATGGAACAATCTCCCTGTCCGGTTATTCATTTTCAGATGATGGAAACATTTTTGCGTACGGTTTAAGTGAAAGCGGTTCGGATTGGATCAAAATTCGATTTCGCAATGTGAATACCGGGGAAGATTACTCGGATACGTTAGTTAATGTTAAATTTTCGTCATTAGCATGGACTAAGGATAACAAAGGAATTTTTTACGGGGTTGAATACATGAATTTCAATTGTTTTTGAGAATCACTAATCATTTTGGATCGTTTCTTTCAGAAATATCCGATCCAGGAGGGTAAAAATGTTGGATCAGAAACGGGGATGAATGAAAATCAAAAACTATATTACCATCGGATTGGAGAATCCCAAGATAATGATGTTCTAGTCGTCGAATTCCCTGATAATCCCACATGGAGAATGTAACCATTTCTCTTATTCAATATTTTTTGTTATTAAATAATTTTATTCGGAAAAAACAGGCGTGCTGAAGTCTCGCAATGCGGAAAATATTTAATTCTACCAATAATTAAAGATTGCCGGGACAATATCCTATTTTACGTCGACCTGGAACTTGCCGGTGATATAAAAGAGAAATTCAATATCATACCGATCGTAGAGAAATTCGAAGCCGACTATCATTACATCACCAACACCGGTACGAAGATTGTATTTCGAACAAACAAGGACGCCCCAAATTATCGATTGATAACTATCGATTTAAATCAACCGGAACAATCGAATTGGAAGACTTTAGTCCCAGTTAGTTCGATAATATAACATCCCGAATTGTGATTTTATTCTATTAATTTCTAGGAGCATGAATTGGACGTTCTCGATTGGGCCCTATGCGTTCACACCGATAAATTGGTGTTAGGTTTTATTAAAGATGTGAAAAGCGTTCTAAACGTCCATTCACTGATCGATGGAAAGTTCCTATTACAACTCCCGTTAGATATCGGTGCCGTTTATGGTTGTTCGGGGGAAGAGAAATATTCAGAAATATTTTATAATTTCGTTTCATTCGTTGATCCAGGTGATACAAATCCGAATAGTTTATTACCGTAACGATATTATCAATATATGTATTTTGTAGGAACGATTTATCATTATGATTTCGCTTCGGAAACCAGTAAAAAACCGACTGTATTCCGTAAAATCGAAATTAAATTAGATAATTTCGATAAAGACGATATCAATGTGGAACAGGTGTTCTATCCGAGTAAGGATGGAACAAAAATACCGATGTTTATAGTACAAAAAGGATATTCGGGTGGTGGTGAACCACGTCCCTGTATCCTATACGGTTACGGTGGATTCAACGTTAGCCTACAACCATTTTTTAGCGTTACCAATCTAACATTTATCGATACCTTTAATGGGGTGTTTGCTATGCCTAATTTACGGGGTGGGGGTGAATACGGTGAACGTTGGCACAATTCCGGTCGTTTACTTAACAAACAAAACGTGTTTGATGATTTTAATGCTGCGGCTAAGTACTTAGTTGATAATGAATACACGACCAAGGATAAATTGGCTATTCAGGGTGCTTCTAATGGGGGTTTGCTAGTCGGTGCTTGTATTAATCAAAGACCGGATCTGTTTGGTGCTGCTATTGCACAAGTTGGGTGAGTATTATAATCAGCGGCGCGCAATCACTGTCTCCAGGAGGTGTGCAGCATTTTATGTCCTTAACAGTTGTGAAATTCCGACTAAGACTTAACATAGAAAATTGTCATTCTGACAGAGGAATGAATAATGTTATTAATTGGACTTATAAAATCCAACTTCCCACGGAATTTTATTAAGGGATCGGAAAATGTGTTTATGGGAAATTAAATTTAAGGATTCGGTGTGGAAAGTGATTGTAGAAAAAACTTTGAAAAGAATCTACCCCTGATTTTAGGGGGTCGATATAAAATAATATGCTCACCTACCACTTATATGTTTAAAATTCGACTTGTACCGGTTTTTGATCGATATTTTCGTAAGTAGTAAAGTGATCGATTTTATAAAAATTTTCTGACTATTACGTGGAACTTTCCGGTAAATTTTCTTTTTAAACCGGAAAATCTGGTTACGTGGAAATACACATATGGGCTAACGGAAGAAATTGTGGAACAAACTTTTCCATAAAATGCATCCCCTGATTTTAGGGTGGACGATAAAGGTATCCTATGAAAAATTGTCTCTGAAAAGTAGTCATTATTTCCCGGGATATTTAAAATTTGAAATTTGAAAATGTATCCAAATAGGGGATAATCAGATTGTTCTATCAAAACTCCTATCCC
>JANTOP010050000.1:0-24026 GCA_027564815.1 Symmerus nobilis | reverse complement strand
GAATATATTTTGAAAACAAACATTTTTTTAACACAATTAAATAAATGTATGAAAAACTTCTGTCTATTATTCGTTCGCCCCCCCTTGGGGGCGTATTGGCGTATTGGTTGAAAATTGTGAGAATATGCCTTCTTATCAACTAAAATCATAGCTCTTGCACGAATACAGAATTTAAAATGATTTAAGGTTTAAGGCAATTAGGGCAAGTTAATTATGATTAATTCTCTATGTAAAATTCCTATATAAATTTCCTTCGCGAAATTCACTTAAATTGCGTTGAAACTTCTGAGAAAAGAAGCAATGGAAGTTATAAATATTGAATTGTATGATTTTTAAAAGTGTATATGCCAAATTTAAGAACTCTACTTGAAGGAATAATGAAATTACATAGTACTTTCCTATAGACTATCATAAAGACAGGAACTCCTATACAAATAAATGATTTTCTACATCTAGTCAGATGTAATCTATTTTCGATAGTTCTTAGGAACGCAACTAAAATATACTAAGACTAGACATGGGCTAATAAATCGGTGCATTGCCTAGCACGGGGTTGGATTAGCATTGCCAGACACTTAAAAAATATTGTTTAATAAGCATTATAGGAGAGATTCGAATCCTATAGAATTTTTATAGTCGATCTATAGATTATTTCTCCCAAATTTTATTATTATTAATTTTTCTCTTCTTGCTGCTCACAATTTTTTTCTGCAATTTTTTTTTTTGGGTATATTTTGAAATTTTATTGCGCTTTTATAATTTATTATTTAATTTTGTTGTTAAATATTTTTTTTCTGTTGCAAATATTTAAATAAAAATTTTTTTCTGGACAATTTTTGAAAAGAATATTGTTTATGCATATCTTGTTGTCTAATTTTTATATTCGTTGGTTAATTTGCCAATTTCAAACAATTATTATGAAATATGATTTTTTTTGGAAAACAATATTCTGTTTACAAATTTGTTTAACCAATTTTATTAAAAAATATTTTTTTAGGCTTTTTTACATATTTTCAATTTATCTACTACACTTTTGAAAAAATTATCTTGACGATTTTTTAATTTCTATTGTATAAATGCGGTTGAATTGCATAAAAAAAATAAATTAAATTAGTAAATTAACACCGAACGAAGAGTAGTGCCGGGAACCACCAATAAAATATCCAGCAGGATACGTACATTATATACCTATTTATATTTTTATTATTTTTAAATTATAAATTAATTATTTTTTTTAATCAAGTACACAAGCCCCAGATGTAGATTCCCCCTAGGGATTCCTAGGGATTACTGATACCGGATGGCTAGTTTACGAATCCTTTAGCTAAAAAGGGGGAAGGAAATCATAAGAAACATATTTGAGTTCCAATTTTTCGATGAGTTTTGGTGACTTTTTTGAAGCTTTTGTTTTATAAATTTTAAATTGAAATCAGAACAAATGAAAGGGATGGAAAATAAATTTCAGAACGTATAAAATTATTTCTAAAACTATAAGCTTTCCATAAGCTTTTAAGTTTGGCCGAACTTTTCAAGGAAAATTTCAAATTTGATTCAAATTTAATTAATCGGATTCAAAATATATTTCAAAAATTCCAACTTTATTTTTAGAATCTTTGGGCTAGCTTTTCTATTGTTTAGAAAACTTTTGATTCTGAAAATTATAAATTTTGTTGACATAAAATTGATTAAATGGTAAATTATATCTAAAACTATAAGCTTTCTTTGAGCTTTTAAATTTCGCCGATCGTTTCAAGGAAAATTTCAAATTTGATTTGCATTTACTAGGATTCAAATTCAAAATTACCAACTTTAACTTTAAAAGCTTTCGGTTAGCTTTCTATTGTTTAGAAAGCTTTTGATACAGAAAATTCTAAATTTTGTTGACATAAAATTGATTAAATGGTAAATTATATCTAAAACTATAAGCTTTCTTTGAGTATCTCTGTTTCGCCGAGCTTTTCAAGGAAAATTTTAAATTTGATTTACATTTAATTCATTGGAATTCAAATAAAAAAATACCAACTTTAACTTCCGGTTAGCTTTTAGAAAACTTTTATTAGAGAAAATTCTAAATTCTGTGAAAATAAAATTATTTGATTGCAAAATAGATTTCAAAACGTATAAAATTTTATCTCGAATCAAAAGCTTTTCTGAGCTTTAAGTTTTTAGTTATCTTTTAAAGAAAAGTTTCTAATTTAATGAATAAAGTGAAAACAGATTAAAAATTAAAAGTTTATTAAAAATGAATTAAATTGAAAACTTATCGACACTATGGAATTCAATTCTTCAATTCCAATTCTTGAGATTGTCTCATTTTTGGCTTGTGAAATGCTCAACGTGCATAACACTTAACATAAACGTTTTGTGGGCCTGAAATTCTTATGGAAGGATCACCAAACTCTGAAATTTTGATGGAAGCCTTTTCTTATATTATAGAACAAAATGTCCACGGTATCAATGTCCATGATATCAATAAAAGTAAAAGCACATACGAATTAATCATCCAGAAAATTAACGGTCATAGATTACATAATTTCAAAATGAGAATATATAATTTATTATGACCATTAATAATTATCGAAAATTATCTCTTCATCAAATGAACGACTCCAATAATGATCATTTATCCCACCCAACAACAATATTGAAAAGAAAATAAATCTAAAAACTAACTTCCAAACTCTATTAATACTGGAAACCACTAAATATTTTCCACAAAAATAAACTTTAATTTTTAATTTCAAAAGAGGAAATAATATAAATTTAAAGTTTTATAACTAATTGAGTTTAACTGCTGGTAAAAAAAAAATTGCATATTAAAAACCAATGAAGCGAAAATCAACTGTAAAAAAAAAATTTATTTATAATCAAACGACAAAACCGGGAATGGTGGAAGTCATTAGTTTCTTGAGATTCTGGGAGCGAACCGCCCCATTTTATATATTTCCCTTGTATTATTATTATTATTATTGGGAGCAAAACAACCATCATCCATATTTTCCTTACCATCTTTAAAATTTATCGACAATGACATTTTCTCCATTATATACTTAGTCGTATACATACCAATTTAACACCCGTTTTTGGCATATTTACTATATATATTTTGATAACAAATTAATGGTGTGATTGGGTAGAGATGGTTTAACATAATTCTATGGAAGACATTATAGTTAAATCATTATATTTAGGTCAGAAGAAAACTGATCCCCCAGTTTAAGCTCGATATGCGATGATAAAATTTCATAAGAGTTCGAAATATAATCATTTATTATAATACTAAAAAGAAGCTGGGTATAATGAATCAGAAAATATTCCCATGTCGATATAATTAATTAGTCAACCTTTAAACTCAAAGGTGACGCGTGTGTGAAAATTGAAGTAATTTTCACTTGTATACACATACAAAATCCAGTATTAGAGTTTGATAATTAATGTTCGAATTACTGAAGTGTGAAATTATTGCAGCCACATTTTAACGTTGGATATGTAGGTATAATATATCCTTTTCGGGTTATTAGTACCGCCAGTATATACCACATGTACAAGTATAATATTGTTGTATGCTATTATATATTAGGTACCACTTTTAAGTCGTTTTAATGAATGTAATCGTATATAATATATAATCGTATCTACTACTAAAATTCTACTATAAATCAATGTGCGGAGGATATAATCATATAATATTAAATAGTAGATGATGATGACGATGACGATGGCGGTAGAACATAGATTAATAATTAAACCACCAACGTTAGGTAGTTAGCCGAAATGGAGATTGGCTCGGTACAGTTTACTAGTAAGGGTTGGTGGTTGGTACTGTTAGATCAGTCTATAATTATTTGGAATACTAACTAATAATTTCATATACGAATTTGAATTCATTAATTGGTCTCCCAATTAATGACATATTCAAAATGTACGTCATCCTTTTGATCGGAACTACTAGTATATAGTATGAAATCAATATTGGGTCAGAAAATTATCGTACCAACATTTCCAATTTTTAGTTCTTACCCAATTACCGTTTTACAGCTCAGTTAACAAATATGGAAAATTAAAAGGAATTTCATCAACAGAGCAATACGCCAGATGAGAAGCGCAATTCTAGGTATATTTTATTATGTAATTAGGTTTAATGAACGAAAAATGGGTGGCATTTTGTACAAAACTTTTATATGGCAATAATTCTCCAGCTTTGTGCACAAAATAATCGCTAAAATTTTTCCACCATAAACATTTATATGTACGAAACCCATAAAATATATTTTAATAAAATTGTTAACATGAATACTCGTAAATTTGATGTTTGATTATGATACAAGAAAAATTTAATGAAAATGCTATGAAAATAAATTGTATGATTTATATTGCAAGAATTTCTCAGGAAATTGTTCTTCATTTGTTATTTTCATATTTCATATGGATGCTCTCGTATAACTTATTAGATAACATTTTATTTTCGTATAATAATAATAAGTTGAGTGTATTAAAATAAATTGTTGAAAAATTCTTCCCCATTTCAAGCAACAATGTTTGTTGTCATAAAAAGCCTATATTATGCAAGAGTAGGAGTTCTAAGTTCCAAGTAAATTATCCTATTCTCCTCACGAAGAGAAATTATATTTCTTATATTTAGAATATAATTTCCTTACTTTCAGTAAATTGAATATTTATTGTAATTAAGAAATTCGATATGAAATAATTAAGATCTCTAGGGAAATTGAGTATCATTTTAATCAAATTCAGTCAAATTTTAATCAATTGAGTGTCAAATTAATTTAAAAATTAGAAGATTTTACAGTTTTTGAAGGCCTGTTTGTATGTCTCCACAATGTTAATAATATTTTTTAAGCTCCAGGCCTACAATTATTATTTCCAATTAACATTTTTAAATTTTAACGCAATAAAAGTATCTCATAGTTTGAAATATAACTGATCTTAATCTCAACTATTATAATAAAAAATAAGTATTTAAACGATGAGCCGTCAATCTATCAATCTAAACCAGTGATTACCAACGAAGCTTTCTTGAGTGCGAAACATATTCAATTACATATATGAAGCTTTAAAAAAAAGCTCGGGCAATTTGGGTAAAATGGGTATAGGCGTGGTAAACAGGGATCTAAACGATGAACCGTTGGAATTGATCTAAGAATAATTCGTAATGGCTCCTCGCACAAAAGCTTTATAAAAACTGAGAGTTCCACGAAAGTTTTATTTTTCGAACCTTATTTTTAATGTTTTAAAAGCTATTTTCTATTCAATTAACGATCCTTTAACAAAATTTAAAATTTTCTCCAAAAATAGCTTCTCGAAATCTCGAAAGTTCATTGAAAGCTTAAACTTAATGTCATTTTATATAATTTAGAATTGAATTTTTATTCGATTCATTAATTTTAAACGTAAGATGGATATTTCATAGAAACCTTGTACAAACTTTTAAGAGTACTTTCATAGAAAGCTCTAATTTTCGACCTGTAAGAATTGCTCGTAAAGAAAATTAGATCTTTTTCCAAAATAAAGCTTTAAAATTCTCGAATACCTATTGAAAGTTTAAAATTAAAAAATTATTTTATGTTAATTTGGAATCTAATTTTTATTCGATTCATTAAGTTCAGATAAAATTTGAAATGTTTGTTTAAAGCTTTCTTAGCTTATTTTAAGCTCAAGGAAAGCTTTAATTTTTGAACTTAATTTATTACTTTTTAATATATATTTTATTTTTAATATATATTCAAATTTTCCAAAAGAAAATGCATCTCAAATCTCGAATGCTCATTTAAAGTAGGTATATGTATTTATTCAAATATTTCAGATCGATAAAAGAATTTTACAATAAAGGGCAAACAAGAACAGTGTCTAAAAAGTGTCTAAAATCGGTATTCGATATAAAAAGAAAACGGCACCAAAATCGGATGATTTCAGGGAAATTCTTATAATTTTCCGGGAAATTTAACAGCAGGAATTTTTGATATGAATTCAAATAGTCACCGTATATGATTAAAATCCCCATAAAATTCGACTTGATCGAGATTGTCATAAGAATTTCTAAAGAAAATTTCATTTTTCAAAAATTTTCTAATCTAACGAAGACGAAGAGTTTTATTAAGAAAATTTTTTTCAAAAAATTAACCGTTTTGAATGTTTTCGTGTTTTCTTACAAATAGGTATACTGATAGTTTCGTACTATCTTGTGGAAAAGTTAAATGTCCGGGAAATTTTCTTTGGGAACCGGAAAATATGGTTACGTGGAAATAAACCCAATGGTTCAATGAAGAAATGGGGCAACAAACTTTTCCATAAAATTCATTTCCTGATTTTAGAGGGGTCGATACATGGCTTTGAAAAATTGCCACTTTTTTGAAAAATGGTCATAACTACCCGGAAAATTTCAAATTTGGAAATCGTATGGAAATAGGGTAAAATCAGATTGATCTGTCAATACTTCTACCCCTCAAGTCCAATAAATTGCTACATTTTAAAAGAAAGTTAAAAAAGCCGGGAAAATCTGTAAAAGGTAAAAATTTTCTTAGAAAAGAGGGCATACAACTTGAGAAAACGTATAAAAATGGAAAGAAGTTGACATAATAAAAAATAAGGTATAATTCGAATAAATTTCGGTAAAATGTGGAAATATCAGGACAAATTGGAAAAATTTCAGGAAATGCCCGGAAAATTCAATTCGGGCAAAGGTATAATTTTCAGGGAAATTCCGATAAATTAGAGAAAATCGTGAGAAGTACAGAAGTAGGGGCTAGTTATACCTGTATAAATTCCAATCTTTTTACAGATTATTTTATTAATTTTGACTGTATTTAACATTCTGCGGGTAGAACTTCACTCCACAGCTAGAAACTAGTGGCAAAATTCTACGAAATTGAAAAACTCGTCAATTAGACACCTAACTATCTGTTATGAGGCAAGGCAGATTAGACTGCAAATTTCTTTCCATATAAAATACGGGAAAGTCGAAAAAAAAATCGGTAAAATGAGTGTAGGAAGTTGGAAAATGAAAGAGAAAATTTGGGACAAGTCAGAAAATTATTATTAATTAGGATTCTAATTCTGCGCCTTAAACTACACGCCGCTGTTTTAATTAAAACCTTTGGGTAAGGTTTTGGAAGTTTTTTAAAGCTCTTTTCAGACAATTTTAAATTTCAATGACGTTAAATTATAGGGCTAAACAATTACATTTTAAAACGTGTAAATTTATAACCGAAATGTAAAATATTCTTTCAGTTTTTAATTTTTCACGCAACTTTTCAACGAAAATTTCGAATTTCTTTTCAATTTAATAATTGAGAGAGAAATTAGATTCCATACTCCCTAAAATAATAATATTGGAACTTTCTTGAAGCTTTATCAAAAAATCTTCAATTTCACTGTTTTTAAATTATATTAACATGGAATCTTATCCGATACGATAAATCCACGGCTATGGAGAGTATAGATCTTAGAAAACAAAACTTCAGGCACCATATTACTTTCACTGATCGGAAAAATCCTCGGATAGGTGGGCCATAGGCTAGATTTCGAAACGTTTTTTGTAGCACATCTCCTTCCCGCCTACAGTTAATAAAAAAATTAGTAAAATGGTTCAAAGTTATTTAGTAAAATAATTTGGGTTATCAATTTGCAATAATAGAAATTAGATACGATTTTGTTGATATTTCAAGTGTGCTCTGCGCACTATATAATTTGCTGATTTTTCCAAATTTTTGAATTGTCCCTTCATTTTTGGATTTTCAAGAAATATCCAAATTTCTATTAAATATTTAAATTTTTTGTAATTTTCTTATTTTCGTATTACTTTTAATATTTATCTCTTCATTTTTCGAATAATTTACTGATAATTTACGGTAATGAATTTGCTTTGGGATGGAAATGTTTTTTCAATATATGAGTCGTTCGGAAGCCAATACGGTTAAGTTCATTTTTAATATTTTCTGACTTGTGTAAATTTTAATGGGATTAATACCAAATATTATTTTTAGTAATTAAAGGATTTACTCGTTGCTTCGTTTCTTGAAAAAAAAAAGAAACAATGAGCAAATCCTTTAATAACTAGGTAGAAAGAATATTTATATTACTCTAATAAAATTTACAACAATCAGAAAATATTAAAAATGGATTTAACCGCATTGGCTTCTAGGCAACTCATATCATCACTAAGGGTGTGTCAATATTAAGAATTAATCAAACTCAGAATTGCTTTTATTTATATGCGCTATTTTAAGCCATTCCACAAGACTCAAACATACATCCACCACAGGTTTCTATCCCAGCTAGAAACCGTGCCGGTCAGCATAGAAATTGCACTTGGCTCAAGGGCAGGTATCTCTATCTATGGTATTTTGAAATAATTTAATCATTTTTTGCTCATACGACAACTTACTTTTGCTCTTTAGATCTTATGTAATTTGAGTAATAAATTTATGATAATTTTGCATTCGATAAATTGAATGTATGGAATGTCCAATCAAGTTATACCTTACCTTCTAATCCATTTAAATTTAATTATCTGCTATACAGTCAACATATAATTTGCAAATCAATAACATTTCTTATTGTCCATTATTCTGTAAGTAAAACTGGATAATCGGCAATTAATTACCATAATAAAGTATTAATCATTAACACATTTACACTATTATCGGTTGTTATAATAATATTTGTATAGCTTGAGAGTATTTATTTATAGGTAAAATGAAGAAGCTTAAATCAACATTAATTAATTAGATAATAAGCTTTTTATTGATATAATGAATATTCTGATGTGGTAAGTCAGAATGTTATTTACTATTAATTAATTATTAAACAATACATGAAACGGCTGAGGTTTAATACTAACCGTTATTCGGTATAAGGACTATCAATTTTATTCAGGAACAACAGAATTGTCTCAAACTTAAAGTTAACAACTCGTTAAAGTTGTCTTATAAGTAGGTTCGCTAGGTTCTAAATTTTAAAAATGGAAGTCTTCGTATTTTATTACCTTAAATAAAAGGTTTACTCCGGTGTAATCGTTTACTTTTCATAACCATATATCTGCTTGTTAATCAGTCTGGGCTTTTAATAAGAATTCAGACCGTTAATGAAGTCAGGCTATTTTGTTGTTAAAAACAATTTCACTCGTGGGATTTACGCAAGTGAAATTAAGGGGGGGCATCACTTTTGAGTGCCCAAATCAAGGCTAAGTTTACTGTTTTTTTTTCAAGAACCGTATTACTGTAATGAAAAATGTTTGTGTTATGTTAAATGGCGTACCTTTTAGCTTTCGAGATTTTTGAAAGATGTTTTTTGGGGAAAATTTAAAATTTCATGATATGAATAGATTTTAAAACGCAAGAAATGAAGTTCTAAACTCTAAATTTTCTTTGAGCTGTGGATTGATAAAGTTTGTAACGAAAATTTCATATTTTATCTTAATTTAATCAATCAAATAAACATTAGATTCCAAATTATATAAAGTGATATTTTAATGTTAAGCTTTCAAAGGCTTTGGAGTTTTTTAAGCTTTTTTTTAGAAAATGTTTAAATTTCGTTAATGGCCTGGATAGAAAATTGAATTTTAAATGTAAAAAATTAAGTTCGATACTTAGAGCTTTCGTTGAGATTTTAATAGTTTAGATAAGCTTTCTGCGAAAATTTCATATTTTATTTAAATTTAATTAGTGGGGAAAAATTTCGATTCTAAATTATGTAAAATGACATTTTAATTTGAAACTTTCAAAGAGATTTGGAGATTTTTAAAGCTTTATTTTGCAAAAAGTAGAAATTTGGTTAAATGGTAGTTATCTGGATAGAAAATTGATTTTTAAATGAAATTTAGAGCTTTCTTTGCGCTTTTAATAGTTTGGATAAGCTTTCTGCGAAAATTCCATATTTCGTTTAAATTTAATGAATGGGATAAGAATTCGATTCCAATTTATATAAAAAGATATTTAAATTTTTAGCTTTCAATGAGCTTTCCAGATTTTTGAAGCTTTTTTTGGGACAATTTCAAATTTAGTTACAGCTATCTAGATAGAAAATAGATTATAACAAGTAAAAATAGTGGTTCCGAAAATTAAGGTTTGTTGGAACTTTTAAGTTTGGCAGAGCTTTTGCACGAAAAGTTTAGTTTTGATAATTTTGTATTTTTTTTTCGATCCGAAGAAAATAGCCGGGAAATCCGGATCAAATGTGGCGATGTCCGATATTCAAATTTCTCGGTGCGAGCCTTTTTTCTAATAATTCTTAGATAAATTTCAACTTATCCGATATATTTAATTTTTATATTTTTACCTAACTGTCAAAGCAACTTTCTACGTTTTTAAAATTTTTTCCAGCCCAGGCAAATATTAAAAATAACAATAAAAGAAGGGCGAGTTAATTAGTTCAATTCGATTTCAACGCAACCTGTGAATCAAGTTACAATGGATTCATATCATAAGGCCATTCATCAAAAATTTTATTAATAAAAACAAGAAATTAATTTTTATCTTCTATTGGCATAACATTCCTATTATATTTCACATTATAAAGAACGATAAGGGTTCTTGTATGACCATCGAAATAACTAGATTTTTCTGTTGCTCCCACTGCACTATATAAACTGTACGTACACGCCCAATGTAATACTTGACATATACCCAACCGACGATGGAAATGACATACTTGGAAGTAAAAATGATGATGACGAGAAGGATAATAAATGTTTACAGGAAAACGTACCAATTGAACGAGGAGGATTGTTTCTGCATATATAAATTTCTTACTTTTCATATACAAATGAGAAACGTAGCCTGTCGGTTACACCGTAGGCTATATCTGTGGTTCCAGGGAATAAGTAGCCAAGTCAAAAATTCTACGATTAGGGCCACGTTTTTAAATTTTGAGACGTTACTGAAACTGATATTGCTTTTCTGAGTTAATCAATTTTTCCCATAGTAAAGAAATCCTCAGAATTACCACAGATATTAGATTTGACCGCGTGACGTTGTACGATATATGTATGTATATATCCATAAATTTCATATATGTTGGGATGACAGAATGATTCATGTAAGTTAAGTGGGTATAAAGCGTGAAGCAGTCTTTCATATTTATAAATAAAATGTATGGACAATGTTAGAAAGAATCTCAAAATGGCATACTTGTATACAATCAGTGAAATAAGAATCGCTGCTACCCGAAGCTTTTATTTTATAATATTTTACGGGGATGGGTCATCTGAATTATTTTTTTTCCACATAATAAAGATGTGTATATGAAGATGTATAAAATGACCTTATTGTTCTTGGATGATGTATAATACTTGTACTTCTGTTCTTTATTATCTGTATTGTACATTATATTACAAATAATAAGCTGAAAGGGCTTGATATGAAAGACATGGTTTTAAGAACCATCCCCAGGATTTCTCATTATTATATTATGTATGTTTACTGTGCATGAATGGATATAACAATTTAATTTCCAATGCTTTCTCTGGATCAAGGGGTTCCTTTCAATCATATTCTTATTTATGTCTGATAATGGAACTATTATATTATTATAATGGCATAAGACCTTGCAATTACTTTCTAGTTGTTATTATAGTTTATACTCCAGAGTACAATTTCAGTACAGTACAGTACAGTACAGTCAATTTTACAATTGAAACAAACTTTTTTACCCTGCAATGTGATATGGCAGATCTTATTATCAAATTTTATAATTAAATTCATCCATTTATGTTAGACAATTTACCAATATTCACAAAATTCTGATAAAACAAAATCACATAAGAGAAGTTTCCAGAAAACAAATCCAAAACTACAAAAATCGTCAATTAATATTATTAAATTCATAGTTTACTCGTAATTGAAAAATGAAAAATGGAAGAATATAATGTTGAAAACTTACCATTCACATCCAATATCATTTCCGATGAACCAATAAACCATAAATCCCATCGTCAATTTCTTATAACGTTTGGCAATTCTTACGAGTTTTAACACATTTTCCATATAAATCAAAGAATATATTAGAATTATTATAAATAACTTCCAAAATTTAAATTAAAGGCTGCACAATTTATTATAATTAATAATTATATCTGAAAACTAAAAACGAAACCGAAACCTTCAATAATTTAATGGAAGAAATATTTAATTACAAAACAAAATCTAATGTTCGAGCTTATATAAATTAAATATATTAAACTTTTGGCCTATTAGCCTGTCTAGTCCCGATCAGAATGTTTAATTGTAGTCAGATTTGGATTTTAAAACATATTTTCCTTAGAGTATACAATATTGTAGAGAGGAAAATAGAATATATATATAATTGTGGTTTTCGTTCAATAAATATGGCTATCCTTATACAGTACTTAAGAATTTTTGTCCAAGAGGCCATACGCCACATTCCCTTTTTTAATTATAATTTCAGCCAACTAGTATGGCGGATTCTCTTATATATAAACTGGATTTGACAAAGTCCCCAAGGAACTGCTAAATGGGAAATCGTATATGATAGAAAAGGACATATTTTATTTGGCCGTTCCATTTCAATCCTATCTCAATTCTATTTTCCGTTAAAAGTATAGTCTCATTTGTTTTAAAACACAAAATTATTAAATTATCAATGGTATGTATGCATTTTTTTATATACAAGCCAATGTAAATTATAGAAAATTCGGTAACTAGATCTTTATGATAATTTCGGGGAATTTTATAACAATTAAAATCATTTTAAGCCCAATACGAATATTTCGTGCAGAAATAAAAGGTATTTAAAATATTTCCATGAGTCGAAAAGTAGATAATATCAATTTATCAGATATTAGAAAAGAAATTACTTTCCCATTTCCGAAATCAGGATTTGTATTTCGTTAGGTCAGATCAATTCTGTAGCTACTTTACTGTAGCTAATTACTTGAGCTTGAAATGCTATTTCTGGGTGTAAGAGGGAATGAATCTTGTATGTTGTTGATAACAAATCACCCAGTAATAGAGTCATCTTGGGACATATGTATGTATGTATATTACGAAGGCTTGTTTGTTCCTCGTATAAATCATTCGTCCAGACTATTACCAATACTAGTCTAATCTACTATTGCCTTGATTTTAGATAAACGGATCGATAATATCGTGGACCCCTCAAGTGCTCTAAAAATAATCGTTCTACGAAAAAAGCTGTATTTCCCTTATTATTAAAATATTTTTTGAAATAAATAGCGGAAAACTTAATTTTTGTAGCAACGTTGTTTTCGTGGTTCTACGTAAGTAAGATCTGAATGTTCCCCATCGATCCGTGTTCCGCTAACAATTCCACGATGGGTCAAAAGTCACGAAAATCGTTTCTTGTTATCCGTTACATTTACGGGAAAAGCACAAGACATCAAATTAGTAGCTCTCAAACTTGCCTACATTATTATTTTGTTTAATAACTTTGTAAATAATCAATCAAGTTTATTCAAAGCTCTTAATTAAATATAATAATATTTTATTCAGTATCAAATCTATTTTATCCCCAGATAAATAAATTTATCGGAAGCTTTAATGAATTCAATTTAAAACAAATAATCATGAAAGGCATTCATTGTCCCTGTTTGTTCTTTCTTGAAAAATTCAGGTGTGGGCCTGAAATTTTACATTTATATTCATATGCTTTCAATTAGCTTTCGAGATTTTTGAAACATTTTTTGGGAAAATTTGTAATTTCATGAAGGATCCGATATCTGGATAGAAAATTGATTTTTCGACGTAAAAATTGAGTTCTATACCTAAAGATTTCTTTGAGCTTACAGTGGATTAAGAAAGATTTTTATGAAAATTACATATTTATCTTAGTGGCGTGCAGACTCATGCGCAGAAGGCGCAGAGCACACCTGAAATATGATCCAATCCATAAGTCTTGATTGAAGTTAAATTGAAAATCATCCAATATAAACCAAAAACTGACTTATTAAATTTAAGAAATTATTTAGATTTAATTTTCTCGAAATTCCCCCAAATTTTCTTGATTTTGATTCAACTTTCAACGTTCTGAGTGTATTAGATGACTACTTCGACTTGAAATATTGATGAATTTTTGCCCAAAATTATCTAATTACAAGAAAAAGTTCTGAAATTTTTGGAATCTGTAATAAATTGACATCTGAAACTTCAAGTTTTCTTTGAGCTTTACAATGTTTCAAAAGCATTTTGTGGAAAATTTGAAATTTGATTCAAAATTCATTAATCGAAAGAGAAGTAGGTTCCAAACAAATAAAATGAAATTCAAATTAAAAGCTCTCAGTAAACTTTGGCGATTGCAATAACGCTTTTTTGAATAAATTTGAAATATCGTTGCAGTAAAATTATTTGGCAAAAATTATGTTACAAAACGTATAAAATTAAATTCCGAACTTAGGCTTTCTGTTAGCTTTTCCGATTTCGAAAAGCTTTTGGTGGCAAATATTCGATTTCATTAAAATTTCAGTAATCGATTCAGAAAAGTAGATTCCAAATAAATAAAAACTTTGGTTACTTTAATTGAGCTTCTTAGAGAAATTCGAAATTTCTTTGTAGTAAGATATTTGGTAGAAGAATAGATTTCAACACATAAAATTACATCCAATACTTAAAGCTTTCTGTGAGCTTTCAAATTTTTCGAAAGCTGTTCAGAGAAAACATCAAATGTCAATTAAATTTAATTAATCGAACAAAAAAAATGGATCTCAAACTGAATAAAATATAGTTTTATTTAAAAGCTTTTATTAAGCTTTGAGGTTAATAAATATTTTTTTTAGGAAAGTTAAGATGTCGTTACAAAAAAATTTTTTGGGTAAAAAAATATCTCAAACTGAAAGCTTTCTTTAAGCTTTTGTAATAAAACGTCAGATTTAATTAGAATCTAATTAAACAAATAAATGAGTTTGTCTCCCTTGTAATTCTCTTTACTTTACGAACTGAATTTTCCACGGATTTTCTTCCAGATTTATCTAAAATAAAATATCAAATTGATTTATCTAAATTAAAAAATAATCAACCCTCGAATTTTGGTAAGGGATGAAGTGAGACGAGGTTATTCAAACGACCACTTTTCCGAGAATTGGTTATAATTTCTCGGGAAATTTTAAAATATCACTTAGAGCACATTTAAGGGATGGTTTAATAGAGATAATATGATAAAAAGGGGTACCCTTTAAAGGCTTACCTCACAAAGTTATACTTTTTAAATGACTTCAAAAAATGATCATTTATTTTCTGGACCATTTCATTACATTAATTAATTTATAGGTCCTCGTAGATAGACTTTCTGTAGATAGAGCCCTAACCAATGGAAGTGCATTTAATAAGTACAAAACAAAATGCAATAAAACTAATAAAAATGGTAAGCTCTTCAAAATTCTGCGCACCTTATGGAGAGATTGACCGCACGCCACTGATTTATCTAAATATAAAGAATCAAATTCAAATTAGATTCGAAATTCTAAAAATGACATTTTAGTTTTAAGCTTTCAAAGAGCTTTGAAGATTGTTAAAGCTTTATTTTGGAAAATGTTGACATTTCGTAAATGGGCCGCTATGTGGATAGAAAATAGATTTTTTTTACGTAAAAAATAAGTTCGAAACTTAGAGCTTTCGTTGAGGTTTTAATAATTTGGAAAAGCTTTCTGTGAGAATTTCATATTTAATTTAAAGTTAGTGAGTGGGAAAAAAATTCGGTTCTAACTTATAAATAAAGCTATTTTAATTTTAAGATTTCAATGAGCTTTCTAAACTTTTGGAGCTTTTTTGGGAAATTTGAAATTTGGTTAAAAAATCATTATCTGCATAGAAAATATATTTTAAAACGTTTAAAAAAAGGTTTGAGAAATAAAGCTTACTGGGAGCTTTTAAGAGCTTTTGTACGAAGAGTTTAATATTGATATTTTTAAATTTTTGCTCAACTAATTTATAGACTTCCTGCGTCATTAAATTTTTTTGGATACGGTGAAAATAACCGGGAAGTCCGGATCAAATGTCGCGATGTCCCATGTTCCAATTTCTCGGTAGACTTTACGAATTTCTGATATTTCTTATATAAATTTCAACTTTCACGAAATATTTAATTTTTGTATTTTTACCTAACCTTCATCATCGCACGCCAAAGTAAGGATCATCATTAGCATTGTATTATGATGAATTAGAAATTGCCAGAACATACTCACCTAGTGCCTTAATATAAATAGGAGGCGCTACTGTTCGAGTTGATGAGTATAATATAATATGTCCTTTAATAGGTATAATATGTCCTTTATTTCTTTAAAAACGTCTTCTATTTTAGTTTTAATGCCAAAATATATGAAAAGAAGTATAACCGAAAACCACTTATCTCAAGAATATTTTTATTTTATAAGTAACTTACCATATACTCAATGAAATGGTGTCAAATGGCTTTTGTTCATATTTTCCTTTCAAACTGAGCATAGAAGGGAAAATTATCTATTTTTGAATATGTTGGAAAAAAAATTACGAAAAGATATTAAATTCTTTTATCTGAAACAATTATTTGTCTATTGTTTTACTAATCCGATAACATGATATGTATATAGAATAAAAAAAATTTAACATGTGGGAATATTATCAATAATATGGGAAAAGAAAGATACGAAGATATCTTAAATGTTTCTTATTTGTTTGCAATTTTCCTGGCATTTTTTTTTATACAAAGAAAGTATTTCCAGCATTTCTTTTTTAAAATAAATTTCTTTTTACAGAAAAAGTTTTACTGGAATAGTTTTTTCAACTTTTTATACAAGTATTTTGTTTTCTTTTATTTTTTTAATATTTCATCAAATTTTAAAGTAGTTTGCATTATATCAGAAAGAAATTTTTCCTATATACGGACTGAAAGAATTAAAACTTTTATGGAACTAACGAAAGTAATAAAATAAATTTAAGTAGAAACGAAAGCTACTACTAGGGAGGTGGGTATAGAGTTCTTTGTCCAAATGGATATATAAACTAGCAATAAATTCATATAATATGCAATTTTAATGGAAATATTGACATGTCACAAATCGATAAACCATTACGAAACATGTAAAATTAAAAAGTTAGAATTGTCAGTAAAAATCAGTTTTTAAAATAATTAGTTCTGAATAAGTTCTGTAAATTTATGCAGATTTTAAAAAGTATTTCTTGTTATGGTAAATGCCAAGAAAATTCACTTACTTTACGTCTCCCGGCATCTAATTTAAATAAATATTTATTATGATTATCATATTTTATGTATAATACGAAAAGCAACAGATGTCCTGACATTAAAAATGCTTTCAAATACCTACCCCAATAAAAAAAAATGTAATAATTCGAAACTTTTGACATTATTCTCATTTAAAATTCATGTAATTATCATTTTATATGAGACAGAAATTTTTTACGTTTACCAATCTGTTGCTAAAACCTTAACATTGAATGTATACTTTTTATTGCAATCAAATATAATAATTGACTTTTACATTAACATGCCTTCCAACTTTTCGGTGCTTTCATACAACATGATTTTTTATTAGATATTTTTCCGTAACTATGATTCAATAAATCTGGTATAGAAGATAAAGAAAATCAATTTACATTCATTAGAGTTTTTATAATCGAGGAGAATTGAAATTAATTTTAAATTCTTATTAAAAATGAGTATATAATGAAATTTTAATTAAAACTTCAAATTAATTACGTTATTTATCTACCTTTTCGGAACATAAACCCTCGTTTGATGTTTTAGTTAATGAAAAATCTATGTCATTATCTTTAATACTGAAAATTTAATAGTAGAAAAATTTTAAAATATATTAAAGGTAAGAAGTTAGATTCCCCCATGAAAACCGTCCTTATATCGCAGAATTTGTTGCAAACTATGTGGTGTACGATCACATGAAACTTAAAACTTTCCTAACACAAGTTTTTCTGTTCCTTTATTAATTTTCTTCACTGTTTAATACTCGTACATATACACAAACCATGGAAAATTTATTTAATATTTATGCCAGTTATTTCCTATTCAATTATGTAAAAATATAGAAACGAACCGGAGGTATCTAAATTATTATTATAATTATGTAAATTAAATTTAATATAATTTTAATATAATAAAAATTACAGCTTTCTATTTTCCACTGTTCTTCATATTTTCTTTTTATAAATTTTACCTCACAGATGTTTTCTTATATTATACTTGTATATTATTAAATGGATTTTTATAATGTAACTACCCGGCAATGGGAGAGTATAAGTTTGAGATTTTTCCTGGTAATGAAAGGAAATATGTGTCGGTTAGGAAATAGAAAATTGTGGGCTTTATCAAAAGAAAATGTATGGAAATGTAACATAATTTACGGAATTAAAATTAATAAGTAAAGGGAATTATGGGAGATGGTTGCAGAGAAATTTGAGATAATTTTTACGGTTACTGTTACGGTTTTAACAAATTTTCCATTTACACCGGTAAACACCGGTAAACAAATTTATTAATTTATTTTTTTTAGAACTCATTTGAATCTTTTGCTGGTAGTACAGATTCAAAAGTCTCGAAAGCTCATTGAAAGCTTAAAATTAAAGACATTTAAAAAAATTTTGAATCAAATTTTTTACTGATTCAGTATATTTAAATTAAATATGGAATTTTCGTTGAATGCTTATCCAAACTATTTAAGTGCAACGAAAGTTCCAAGTCTCCAACTTAATTTTTTAAGTTTAAAAATCTATATTTCATCCGGATAACGATTCTTTAACAAAATTTCAATTTTTCTCCAAAAAAAGCTTCGAAAATGTTAAAGTTAAAATGTCATTTTTTAAAATTTGGAATTGAATTTTAATTCGATTCATTAAATGTAAGTAAAATATGGATTTATCGCAGAAAGGTTAACCAAACTATTAAAAGCGCAACGAAAGCTCAAAGTTTCGAACTAATTTTTTATGTTTAAAAATCTATTTTTTATCCAGATAACGATTCTTTTACGAAACTTAAATTTTTCCAAAGAGAAAGCATTTAAAGTCTCGAAAGCTTTTTGAAAGCTCAAAATTGAAATGTCATTTTTATAATTTGGATTCATATTTTTATCCGGTTCGTTAAATTTAAATGAAATATGGAAAATGAAATTTTCGCCGAAAGCTTATCCAAACAATTAAACAATTAAAAGCGCAACGAAAGCTCTATGTTTCGAACTTAATTTTTTACGTTTTAAAATCTATATTTTATCCAGATAACGATACTTTAGCGAAATTTCAATTTTTCCCAAAAAAAAGCTGCAAAAATCTCGAAAGCTCATTGAAAGCTTAAAATTAAAATGTTAATTTATATAATTTGGAATCGAATTTTTATCCGATTCATTAAATTTTAATGAGAAATGGAATTTTAGCGGAAAGCTTATCCAAACTATTAAAAGCGCAACGAAAGCTCTTGGTTTAAAACTAAATTTTTTACGTTTGAAAATCTATATTTTATCCAGATAACGATCCTTTAACGAAATTTCAATTTTTTTCCAAAAAAAACTTCAAAAATCCCGAAAGCTCATTGAAAGCTTGAAATCAAAATGTTAATTTATATAATTTGAAATTGAATTTTTATCCGATTCATTAAATTTAAGTGAAATACAGAACTTTCGCAAAAAGCTTATCCAAACTTTTAAAAGCGCAACGAAAGCTCTAGGTTTCGAAATTAATTTTTTTCGTTAAAAAATTTACTTTTAATCCAGATTTTATCTTCAAACGTAATTTAAATTTTTACCAATAAAAGCTCCAAAAATCTCGAAAGCTCATTAAAAGCTTAAAATAAAAATATTATTTTATAGATTTTGGAATTGAATTATTATCAGATTCATTAAATTTAAATGAAATACGGAATTTTCGCCGAAAGCTTATCCAAACAATTAAAAGCGCAACGAAACCTCTTAAATTTTTTAAGTTAAAATATCTATTTTCTATCCAGATAACAATCTTTAAACAAAATTTCAGTTTTTTCCAAAACAAACCTTACCTTTAAAAATCTCGTTAGCTCTTTGAAAGCTTAAAATTGGAATGTTATGTTCGATTCATTAAATTTAGATAAAATATGAAATTGTCGTTAAAAGTTTCCTGAATCCATAGTAAACTCAAGGAAAGCTCAAAGTTTAAAATTTAAAATTTTACATTTATAAATCTATTTTCTATCCAGATAACACCCCTTTCACGAAATTTGCTTGAAAACCCTTGACGAAGCTCATTGAAAGCATATATTTCGTGACCTTAGACACAGTTGTAAACCCCATATAAGTTTCTCACAGATACGACTATGTCGTTCTGACGTCACGATTTACCAAAAATGTATGGCCGATACATGAATTTTTCAGGAAATGGCAAACAAAGACTTCATGGATAGTTTGCCTTCAATTCAATTCAATTCAATTCATTAAAGCTTTCGTACACATTTTAATTTTTCACTGAGCCTTTTAACGAAAGTTTCCGATTTAATTTAAGTGTATTCATTGGGAAATGAAATAGATTTGATAATGATTAAAATTATATTTTAATTTAAAGCTCTTTTCAGACAATTTTAAATTTAATGAGGTTAAATTATTGGGATAGAAAATTATTATCCTTATTAAGAATTTATTCTTAAAAGTGAAACTTTTAGATATTTCCCAAATAAATAAATATCTCTTGCTAAACCATCGATTTTTATCTCAATCAGAAAAAGTTCGGCAAAGCACGGACATTTCTGGACACGGACATATTATGGAATTAATAGTCTCATAGATATTATGATATCGTATTTCGGTAAAATTGAGATGAGACGTGTTTTCCTTTTAGAGTATACGTTTTCAATGGAATTTGCGTCAGACGATTGGGGCGGTCTTATTATTAAACCGGCCCCAATTTAACTTTGAACAGCTATAAAATATTACTGTTTAAGGGTCAAGCTCTATAGAGTTTCATAAAAGATTTTATGTTACCTGTAAAGGATGGTAGTACAACTATTCTCAATTAAGCCCTATGTATAACATTATAAAATTAGTACCCTGATTAATTTCCATTGAAACGATAGCATTCTCAAATTTCAATTAAAAAGTATCGCTACTATTGTAACTATCTGTAAAAAATATAAAAATCCTTCAAGATTTACTACGAATAGAAAATTTCAAAATATTGTATATATATATTGAATCGTTTCCTGTGAGGTACATAATTATAGGGTATAGTGTCAAAGTGGGACAATTCCATTTGATGAAATATTGAAGTATGTAATTCTTTAATATTTTATTTGGCATAACTTGAGCACTGAACAAATTTAATTATTTATGTTCACAGACAGTATTTCTTGACCATGATCATGTATCGTCATCCCATTAATACAGTCCTTTCAATTTTAATTTTGGGGTTAGCATAGTAATGCGGATCTGTCCAATTCATCGTACATGTATCCATTTATACGAATTAATAATGAACTAGGTCAATCTTTTTTAAGACGCTTCTGAATGTCGTCCCATATATACATTTTCCTTTTATTTGTTTTTATGGACTAGAAAGCTCCAAATGGAAAAAAGGAAAAACATTGAGACTCTCTTCATAAAGGAAAGTTTTTTTTATTTACATTGAAAATAAAAAGTAAAGAAAAAATTGAAGTTGTTTAACATTCAACATTAAAATGTTCTTTTTATTTGATTATTATTAATTTAGTCATGTTATAATGGTCCTTTATTAATCTTAATTTAACAAAGAGAAAACTAAAACATAGTCCACGAAGAGTTAACTTCAGAGAGAAGAGAGGATCACTTTTCCGAGTAATGTGTTCTCACCCCTCCTCCCTGAAAATATAGTTGACTTTAATAATTTAACCGAAAGGATTCGAATATTTACTACTTCTTCACAATTAGTCGAAGATAGGGATTGCAAAACCGGTATTGCATACCGATATAATCAAATGCAAAATTTTATTACCAGTAATTATATCGATCATTATCGGTAAATTCGAAAAAAAATAATTATAAAAACCCAAGAGACTACACTCATCCATCCATTAAATCCATTTCTACTTTTTCTTACGTCAAGTCTCCAGAAATGTAGTCTATTTATGGAATCATTCAAGTATGGAGACATCACAGTCTGCATTTCAGAATAATTTCAATTCATAACCAAGTTACCGGTAATGAAAAAATCCTGTAAATTTGCAATCCCTAGTCGAAGATGTGATATTTAAATTCCGATTGTCTTTATTCATTTAAAATGTGTGGCTTAGCGCATTAAGTGCCAAAATTTAAGGTCTGTGAGTCTTTAAGTTGCGTACTGCACTTTCTCGACTTTTAAAATTTTTGAATTTCTTTCAAATTGATTTTTCAAATCAAGAGTAAAACAGTAGAACGAATACTTCCTTATAGTAGTTATCTTAACCAGGTACAATGAATTGAATTATGCAATGAATATATTCTGTTCATGATATTTTAAATAAGATTCAAAGAACCACGTAGTTTTAAACGCAATAAATCCTAACTACGGCTCTATATCCCGATTACAATTTCAAATTTATTTCGAAAATGAGTACGAGACGGTAAACACTTGCAGCAATTTATGTGCGATTATACTGATTAAAATTTCCCCGATTCTATTGTTTTAGCACCAAAGAGGATCTAGAATGTGAGAGTGGGTGGCACTTTTGCCATGTTAATAGACTGGGCGCGGGTGTGAAGACTAAAGAGGGATAGCATTTTTTTTTCTATCCATTTTGGATTTTATGAGTATGCATGAAATCAGTTGAACTATTTTCAACAAAAATAGTCTAAATAATAATGAATTGGAGTTGAGCTAGCGGCACCGTGTAGAAGGATTCACCATTATCCTTTTTAGGTATATACCCTTGTTAGAATTTAAACAGATATAATTAAATATCTATGCTTATTAGCTGTTAACGGTACCATGACAGTTAAATCCTGAAAACCAAGCTAAAGGCTATAATACCACTCTTTCAGAATTTCATTATTACTATTTCTTTTTTTTATCCTTATTGGGATGGGCGATATATTTATGAAAATATATAGAAGACACGTTACTATACGTATACGGTATATTCTACAATTTTATAAAAAGTTTTAAATTAGAACAGATCCTTGTTACTGTTACTATACATGGGTAACAAAATGCGGTAATTTACGCTTTAGCAGCCATTTATTGTGTAAATGTAAACCAAAAGTACTCAACACCACATTATTATACATTTAAATTTATGAGTCATATTTGCAGCCCTCTAACATCTCTATACAGAACGATTACTTCCTTGCCGGTCTTATTTTGTTGTATCCCTATTATATTTTTAATAAATTAAAAAACTGAGTGGGCATAAATGAAAATTAGAATTAATTGTAATTTAAAAAATGAGGAAAACTTTTATTATTTTTCAGAATTTATTTACATTTATAATGGGTATATACTACTAGTCCTAGTATATGGTAAGTTTTTTTCTGTTGATTTAATCCGATTTAAAATTTTGGTTGTCGGAAAACATTTAGAAATTATAATTTTGATATTGCACAAACTTTACGTCAATCTAGTTCAACGAAGCATAATTTTATTTGAAAAGATTTAGTAGTACGGAGGTAGATAAGATATTATAATTTGTAGGATCGCTTATTTCTGAGTATGTATTATCATGCGGGAGAAAGTAATAATAAATCTGCATGATGCATTGTAGTTTTACTGGAGAATTTTTCTCTAGAGAAAGAAACAAGGGTTAATTTATTGTCCGGATCAACCTTTTGAAAACGGATAAACCAAACCAATTTCCTTACATCCTAAAATTACAATTTCGTATACAGCTTTTACACTACAGTTAGAAACTGATGATCAGATGATATATAAGTTATAACCCTTTCCGACCCCGAATCAGTGACGTGCGGTTACTGGATCTCTATGAGATAAGCAGAATTTTATGACCTTAAGGGGCTACACCACTGTGAAATTTTCAAAAAATCGTTTCTTTTTTTTTTGCATTTTGTCATTCTATATAGGTTCAAGAATTTTGAAAAAAAATTTGAGAAGAAAATTCCTTTCCGTTTC
>JANTOP010049889.1:0-24041 GCA_027564815.1 Symmerus nobilis | reverse complement strand
ATAATAAATTTAGATGATTGATAAGTTGTTTGTGTTTTATTTCAAATTTCCGGGTACTTATTTGACAGAATGTATATTTCATGGTGAAGTTTCTAAATATTTCTGAATAATATTTTCCGAATTTCTCTCAATTTTCTGATGTAAAATGAAATAGAAATATTATTATTTAATTATACATATAGAATTTCGTGAATTGTATTGTTATCTAAAAATGAATGTGGTTAGCATATGATAATAATAGACAACTATATAAACAATCACTTTCATAAGTATCTCAATTAAATTATTTAAAATCTTATTAACATTGTAGCAATTTTTTAATTATCGGTTAACTTTTACCCAATTTTTTCATGTCCGCTGACAAGAAATCATCACAAGATTTTTATTTTATATGGCGATTTGCTCTCCAAAAATACATTTTAATTATATACACAACCGAATTATTAAACGATAAAATAAATTAAAAATTAGAAAGAATTATGAAGATATTCGTACGAAAATACTTATAAATAACATTTTTATAATATAAATTAATATTAATTTTACATTCTAATTTAAATATTATTAATACAAATTATATATTTATATGTATAATATTATATATTTATATATATATATTTATATGTATAAATTAAACAACGTTTGTGCAATGAAAAAAATTTTTTTGTTGTTGAAGGCAGTGATGGTTAAAAAACATTTAAAATGGATTACTATTATAATAATTTTTATTTTTATGTTTTTATTTTATAGCATCATTAGAGATAAATCTTAATGATTTATACATTTTTTTATAATATCTATTAATAATTTTTTTTTAAAGTATTATTTCATTTATATAAATATCTCTTCTTACTTTCAATATATCCCTTTTTTTACACTCATAATTCACCAATCTTTTTCATTCAATATTTTTTCCGAATTAGACGCCAATTAATAAATTTTTATATGAAATTATTTACACTTACAAATTGTTAATTATTTACACGGGAAAAATGTAAGTGAAAATAAATGATTGTAAATGATGGTATCGAAAACGTAATCGGATGATAAATTAAAGGAAAACTAATAAAAAAAATCAAACAGTTGTCTCTCGATCGACGTGAATATATTCGACCGAGTGTGGTGACTGTCAGGAATTCGGATCAAAATATAACGGATCCTTTCGAAAGTCTGTCTGCAACGTGCCATTGTGGCTAGCCACTCTTTTCGCCGTACCATTTAACGATTTTACGTTTAGCGATTTTTTCCGTTTACGTAGCACATCGAACAGCAGGAATATAAGGCATGCAGCTATTATAGCTGCAACGCATCCCAACGCTGCAAATATGCCTGCCGGTGATTCGAGTAGTTTACGAGCCGTACCGCATTCTTCTTCCGATTCATCGTAACCGGATGGACAATTTGGACGGCCTTTATATTGATTACAAATAAAATGAAATTATTCTCATTTATTCTATATTATCTTCGATTTTCATTAAAAAAATTACCGTCACACCACAGTTTACTTGAGATGCATGCATCCAATTCGGGACATTTATTTTCACATTCACCCATTTTTGGCACCAATCCAAATGCGTCCAAGGAATTATTAACGGAGTTATTTGTATAATTCATTTGGATGTCTAATTGTTGGATAAGTGATGATCTGGTTCGTTGAATTTCTAGCCATTGAAATGAAATTGTTCCCGGTTCTTTAAGGATCGGTTCAATTACCATGTTTGCCGGGCTGTAAGGAAGATTAGATATTATGTTGAAAACATTACTAAGAAAAAAAAAATTGTTCTTTAAGAGTTGCACCAATTGCCATATTTATTTATATCAGCATCCGCAGTTTTTTAATACACAAATTTTAGTATATCTGTGCAATGCATTTTATTACTTAGCAAATGGGATGCTATGAGCCTAGGCTAGTTTACCCAATGGTTTATTCAGTAGTTACTCAGTTAGATAAACCGTCAATAGAAACAGCTGCTGAAGGCCTTGTTCAATTATTTAATTGAATTATATTTCTTGTTATCAGCTTAGAAAATTCTGAACGAAAAAATAGAAGCTGCGGTAGAAGGTGTATTAACAACACTTAGTGCATATTTAATCAGTTATTAGAGAATACGTGTTTGTTGAAGTTCTGTGAGGAAGTTGAATTGATTGCCTGTAGAATAAAGTATTGAACGCCTTTAAATACTTTAGTAGGACTAATATGACCGAGTTAGTAAACATCTTCATATTCTCAACTGGTGAAGTTTAATCAAACATGTATAATTAAACTTCTATAGTTGAGAAAAGAATTGATTTGTATACTTTTGATAATTTGAAATTTTGCTAAATTAACTTAATATTATGGAAAAGGCTTACTTGGGAATATCATTTAAGCCGTGACGAAATTTATCTACCCTTATGCGGCCATTATCTGATCAGTAATACTGACAGTATGATCTAATATTACTGACTCTGTAATGCCAATACTGATGGAGTGATGTTGAATACTGATGACGATTATAATATTTTAATTCTCAAGCATCAGTATCGGAAAGTGGTATTGGTAATATTATTGATCGTGTGTGTGCTTAAATTCTTTATCATAATTTTCGTCAGTATTTTTTTTATACGTAATAAGAGACCATATGGAAATCGATATTGATGCAATACTGTCAGTATTATTGATACAATAATACTGACAGTATAACTGATCGTGTAATGGCCACATTATAGAGCATTTATAGAGAGTAATGTCCAGCATGCATTCATAATGCAAATGCTTCACAATATATTAAAATAAGGGTATGCAGAAGCGCACGATTTTTTCAGAACCGGGCGTTCTGTTGATGAGTTTTTTAAAACCGGATACTGAGTTTTGCCGCGGTTCTGAGAAAATTTAAATTTTGTACGAAAATAGAAAAACAACATTTTAAAAACTCAATATTTAATCTATTTTTCAGTGTGGGTTCAGCAAAATAAAATTAAGACAAAAATATATTAAATTAAATAAATGGTTTTAATTGACTTTATTTATTTTTTTTCGGACTTGACGTATGATCGCAAAAAGCATAAAATGTCCAAGGTTTTATCATTTAGCGATGATCTGATCTTTGTACCGATTTGTCCACATCCAGAAAAAACTCGATCTAACTCCACACTTGTAGGTGGCATTGAATTTACGTTGTCTATCAAGATTTGCCCTACGGCTGCCTTCAACTTCAGAAATAGATATCTCTTTTTTGATTATGTTCACAACATACTTCGTTGCTTCTATTTTTGGAGTGATTTTGGAATTGATTTCTGATTTGATGGCATTTTGGAGTTTTTCTTGCAAAGTCAATTTCGAATTATCTTCTTCAACTACTTCGTTCCCGACTCAGATTCGGACGAAACGTTGTTTGGTAACCATGGATACAAATTCTGCCTTGTTCAAAGGAGCAAACTTATGTGATGGGTCTAAGTTCAAACCAGCATATATTCTTGATTCCACTTGTGGAAATATTGCAATAAACTTGATTCCTTGATTCTTTCATTTGGATAGAAAACTCACTGGGGCCCAAATTTTTCAACATGAATGAAATCATTGTGTCAGCCGAAAGTAATGTTGCCCTTCTGCATAACGTTTCGACGCCCAATTTCAAAGGTTCTAGTGTAGCCACAATATTATAAATGTTATTCATTTTGTCTTCTTGAAATGACCAGATTGGATTTAGATCAATTAAGGATTTCATTATGCAGTTCTTGACTTCGTAGAAACGTTGTAGGATAAAATAGAGACTATTCCACCACGACTTTGCAGCTATCATCATTTGAATTTCTTTTCCAAATTTTTCTATTACGTATTTTTAGAGGATTGCATTATTTTTAGTGGGTAATTGACGGAAGATCTCACATTTCTTATCAATAGATGGAATTCGCTCACTAATTCCGGCAGAACCTCATCGCTGGCAACCTCAAATCCATCGTCTTCACATTCACATCGTGTGAATAACAATTATCGTCATCGATAATTTGTTCCTTCAGTGATTTTGGTTTCTTGTAAAGGACATCCAGATAAATGCACTGCGTAGAAGAAGCATAGTTGTTGCTCACAAGAAAGTAATTCTCGCAACTTCTTGCATTATAGGGTCACCATCCGTTGTGATGCATACAATTTCCCTATACAAATTCAGTCCATATATTTCTATCTTCTCCTCTACAAGATTTATCCAGCTATTTGGCGACAGCGATCCTCGTACTCGGGCCAGACCCAAATTCCAAAAGTCACCTTTAATGTGAGCCTTAAGATCAAATACCGACAGGTTTTAATGGATGTCCACTCGTCGAATGTTAGGCTAAATCGCTTTCCTTAGAACTTTTTGGATTGTAATTCAACCTTGTAAGGTTGCTAAACCATTTTGCCATAATTTACAACCATTTTTCATATAGCATTATCTAATTTTGGCACATCGAAACCCCCGTCATACGAGTCCTCCAATATGGCTTCCAATGAGTTGCCGTGTACAATGAAGTAGTTTATGATCGACAACTTTGATGTTTTGCACTTTGATAATGGTGCAGCACTTTCCGAATCGGGACTCTTTACACTGTTCGAAACGATAGAGTCCACAGATTTCAGGTGCTTATGGAGGCTACATGTTGATCCGTCAGACGTTTTCAACACATTTCGACATATTTTGCACTAAGCAAACTCTCCAGGTATGTCGCGTAAAAAATGCTTCCACACTGGAGTTTTACCAATAAGTTTTTGAGCGCTTACTGCAAAATTCGACATCGGTAGTTATTTCTGTTAAATGTTTCATTTTTTTATTATATAAAATACATTTTTGCAAATAGAGGGAAAACCCGAAAAACACTGTTTTCAATGCGCTGAGGAAGAATATTTTTCTTTATTTTTCTGTAATTGTATGGTGTATGTAACACAGGATAACATCCTTTTATTAAGGCGGAAAAAAAATTTACATGGAACATGGTACCTACACTGGAAAAAATTTATAAAAAAAGTTGCAAGTAACAAATTCTACGATTAATTTTTTCCGAAGCAATTACCCGGTTCTGAGGCACTCTCAGAACCGTGTTTTCGAATCCAGAAATATTACGGATAGCCCGGGTACGCTGATCCTGGTTACTCGGTGCTGCATGTCTTAATTAAAATTAAAAAAATCCATTTTTATTTATGGATCCTTTGATTTGTGTTTTAAATATGATGTGTACTTGAGTTACATGTGTAGGTATTCAGTTATCTTTATATCTTATTAAAGAAGAAGAATTTAACATTTTCATTTATAGATAATTCTTATTTAAATACTATTAAATATTTGGAAATGAAAGCGTTCGAACCTAGTTGTATACAACGAAGGAAACGCATGAATCCACTCTTCGGAAAATATATGTAAAGCAGATGGTCTACCACCCGATTGTGTTGGACAAACAATTTTCATTATTCTCAACGGTCGACCAGAATAAATTATTAGCCGATTTTTTGTGTTACACCTGAGCAACGCATCATCCAATGCATAGTCCATGGGCAGAAAACTACCCCACGTCATAATGAACAGACTTCTATCCGGATGTTCTGTTTCAATGTACCACGGTAATGTGGCGCACGTTTCATCAAAATAACCTTTCAATGGATAGACGGCTTCCGCATCACCGCCACCAGTTCCGGTTAACCGTTGTCGTTTCGAACATTTCGTCGGTGGCAATATATGTTCGTAGGAAGCATTAAAATATATATCCGCAAAATCTTCCGATATATTCAATTTGGTTACGTTAAAAATCAATTCCATTGTATTCGATTGTGATTGCATTACTAATGGGGTACGATATAGACTACTTGTATTATCACAGAAACAACCTAATGGTATTTTCACATCATCATATGGCACATCGTATAATTTTAATTCACCAACTCGTGATTCATTTGATTGATCATCTGATGGTACACATTTTGGGCGACCGGTATGTATATCAGCATCTGTATTACATGCGGCCGTTAGTCCGAATGATACATTATAGAATGTCAAACGGATCTATAAGATAAATTTTTGTTTTTTAATTTTGTAAACAATAACTATCAGAACTTCCATTAAAAAAGATACTCACCCGTTCTCCAGGAGGTGCCTCAAATCGATACAGGCACGTTAAATTTTTAGCACCACCGCGACCGTGTAAGAAAACATTTCGGGGCGATTGCACATTACCTTGACGATTTCGAAATACACGAGAACATAATTTGAATTCATCGTCTCGGTCTAGTTTTGTTAATTGGTGCATTTTACGATCAAATCTTTCTGGCAAACCATCCCATTCATCTCCGTCCAATTTTGTATCGACAAATTCATAATTTAGGATAAATGAAGCCGGATACAAAGCGGTACCCGTATAAGTATGAAATTCGATTTTCTGGTAAATAAATAAAATGTTTTTATCCAGTCGGAAATCTAAAAATATCGATCAACACTTACCAGATTATTTCCATTGGAAACGTAGCTTTCAAGCGGAGAGCATGGCCTCATTTTATTTCCTCCGGTCTCTAGTAAACTATGATCGCATATTCTAGGTGCTTCGTGATCAAAAAATTCGCCAATCAATCGACGATCCTGACGATCTTTAGACGATTTTCCGTCTCCGTATAATTTATTTCTACTTCTCTTACCACTGTACATCGAACTACCTGTATTTCCAAGTAATTCAGTTGACACTGAATTTGATGTAAACTCATTTGATCCACGATAATTAGTATTATCATTCTCACGATCTTTACGTTTTTGATCTCGATCCCTATTCCGATCTCGATTCCAATCACTTTCAATATAGCGATCACTATCTTTTGTTCGACCTCTACTGCGATTCTTATCGAATGAATCGTATCCATCGTCAGTTCTGCTCGTTAGATGATCTATACCCGTATTTCCCTTTCGATTTTTATTTACACCATAATTAAACGATTCTCTTGAATTTATTGTACTGGATCCAGTATTTAAACCGAATTTATCGAATTTCTGAATAATTAAACTATCAAAACCGGATCGACTGGAACCTAATAAATCTGTAGGTGGTGTAGATTGTTGATTGTTAAATATTGTATTTAGTGTTGGTCCATACACATATCCATCGACTGGATTCCAAACATTATCAACATTTACTTTCAGATCTTTACCATAAATCGGATTCAGGGGACTATAAAAGTAGTTCCGATGTAAATTAATCAATTTATCGGTTCCGTTTAACGATGAATCAGCCGATCCCATTGATATGTTCCTTGATGAACGACCCGTTCCAATACTATCCCATATACGTAACCGAGTAATGAACGGTGGCAGATCATATCTTCCAACTGAGCTACTATTTTCGTTAAGAACATGCTGTAATATTGATAAACTATGACTTGTGAATGCAAACCAAATTTTATCATCCGGATGTCCGTAAAAATAATATGTGCAAGTTGTATTTGGTGGTAGTGTATGACGTGGACTCAAAATACGCCCCATTCGGCCACGACGTAACAACAAAACGTCGTCTAAAATTTCAAATCGAAATTATTATATTCGAATGGAATGAAAATTTGGAATGAAGAATAAAAACCTGGATTAGAAGCGTTTATATGAAATTCACATGCACCCCTTGCACCTTTAGCAAAATCATGCGAATCAGAATCAGCAAATAGAATATCAACGTTTAATTCAAATCCACGATTAGGAATATTTGTTTGTAATGGGGCCGAAAATGGACTCGAATGGAATGCAATTAACATTTCCGATCCCCTAGTATTGGAATTAAATTAAATTGCTTAATATTTTCATTGAGACGGGTTTTCATTACCTGGAAATAACTCTTGGTAACCAATCGCCACCACAATATTTTGCTAGAACAGGATCATTCGTTGAGCTTCCATCGTAAAATATTAAATGATCACGTTCACCCGTACAGTCATTCCATGCTCGAATCGATCGATAAGTCTTGTTAAGATAAGCAATCGATCTGCAAGGGATGTAAATCAAATTTTATGCTCGTAATTACTAGTTTAGTTTGGTTTAAATTTATTTCATTTATATATGTAAGGCTTAGCCTTAAGCCCGGTACAAAAATTGCGGAAAGCCGTAACGAAATTACTGCACTGTGAAACTGCGCATGTTAAAATGTAACAAAGAAATGCAACGTTGAGCTAAAAATTAAAACTAGACTATATTATCCCATACTCCGGTAAGCGAACCCAAACGCTGCTCAGAACTAGTCAATCTTATTTGAATCGGTAACTGAGTACAAGTGGAAATTCTGTCGACACGCCACGACTTGCACATCAATGACTTGTGCACTGGTATCAAAATGTGTTTAGTGCGCTTAGACTGCGCAAATAAAATTTTATCATACAAGTAGTTGGGTAGTTTCGACTTAATTAAGTTGAATATAAAGAAACAAATGCGGAACTTGTCATATTCCAACAAGCCACACCCAAATAGTCGCCTCGCAAATGATTCAGTACTTACAAATCTTCTCTAACCAAAAGCATATCGTAAACACGTGTTTAAAGCGCGAATCAAAATACGTTGACACTCGCAATCTAACGCGGCTGAAAAGACAGTGTCATTATAAGTAAAGTGTGACAGTAAGAGGGATCCTCATTAAGCCGCATCGCATTTTATGTGGTTACACTACGATGAAATGAGAGGCTTCTAAGCCCTGCAAAGACCTTCGATGCAATACCTTTATAATGAGCATGCCAATTTAGAGGGCTTATATGAGTCATACCAAACTGACTAACTAATTCGAATAATTGTATTATTCAAGCAAATAGAGGAGGTAGCCCGTAGCGTTGAAGAAGGTGAAAACACGATATCATTTGTCTTATTTGCATATAAATTTAATCCATTTATACCCAGCCCAGTCTTGGATTGCTGATAAATCAGCATTGAATTCATTGATAACATTAACGTAGTTAGATATATCCAATGTTACATAAATTTGAACATCGTAAGCATACAAATGATAACTCGAGAATTTTAAGCAAGAAGGTAAGTCGTTAATATATCTGTGGCTCCAAGAATTAACCGCTTACGTGGACTTAAGACGAAATTGAGTTATGAACACCATCGTATTCTCCATGTACGATTGCGTATACCCACAAACATTTTCAACCGAATTCTTTAATTTGGCCGAAATATAGCTATTTGAAGAAATGCATAACCGCGTATGTTCATGTATCGGAATAAATTTATAAAACTTTAAATCGCTCTCCTGAAAAATTGAAAAAAAACGACTTAAGCGGTTAATGCTTGGAGCCACAGATATAATGTAACCAAAAATGGGCCAAGGAGAGATCCTTGTGATACCCCATGAGGAACGGAAAGATAATCAGATCATAATATCATTTGAGAGGTGATTAATCAGTGAATAATTTTATAGCAGTAGGAGAAAATGCGTAATTAAGTTCTAATTTTGAAGAAAAATGGTGTGATTTATCGTATCAAAAGCTTTAGTAAAGCCCAATAATATTAATATGGTAAACAGCTGGTTTTCAAAACTGTTAGTATATCGTCAGTAATTTTAAGCAAGGTAGTGGTGGTAGTGGCCGTAGTGGTACTATGGCTTTTACAAAACCAGACTGATACTTATTCAGTAAATTATAACAGTTAAGATGGTTTACAATTTGCTTCTTGGCAATACATTCAAATGCTTTAGAAAGAAACGGTAAAATACTTATGGGACTAAAGTCATGGAGATCTTATGACTTTGATTTTTCGTGAATTGGTAAAACTTTAGCAAATTTCCAGCTGAAAGGGAATGTAGATTTTGCTAAAATATTATTGACAATATAGGTTATAACTGGAACGATGAAGGGTAACTAACAGACGTCTCAGAAACCTGACATCAATTCCATCTATATCGAGCGCGCCCGATTCAATATCGTATATAGCGCTAACAACATCCAACATCGTAACACACTCGCAATTGAAAGGAGTCTGACTAACAAAGTTAGAGGTAGGAGAAGTAGGTGTAGGAAGTATCCGAGAAGTACTGACAATGGAGGGTTTTGTGTTAAATATACATGTCATTTGCATTGAATGTTGGTGTAACATTATTACTGCGCGAAAAAATACCCATATTTTTTTAATTATGCCATATAATTTTTGATCCTAAGTTCGAATGTCCAACTAATGGCCAAAAAATATAGGTTTTCCATCTTTGATAAATTGGTTTGCTTTATTTCTTAACTTGCAGTAGTGCGTTCTTGCGTATGCTGATTTGACCCTTCTACAGAAACTCAACACTACGTTCAAAAACGGCTCTACGAACGTCTTGATATTAATTATTGTACATATAATATCAAATTTTAAAATATATTATTTTTAAAAATTATAGTTGAAGTGATTTGATTTTATACAGTTTAATGAAATCTCTAATAAGTTTGTACTCTTAATGTTTTTCTTTTTAATAAATTTTATAGTAGAGATTATAAATCTGTTGAACTACCGTGACCTATTTTGGTATATCGAATTTTATCTACCTTTAATAAAATATTTCTACATAAAATTTATAAAATCAATTTTCTTTCACTATAAAATATTGAATGTAACCACGTATGTTATATAAAATATTATTCCCATCTTACCGTTTGACCAATGCCTTGTGTGAATCCTCCTGGCTTATGGCAATCATAGCATGTTTACAGGTTGGCACCTCTTTTTGTCGTATCGTCCAATAGCACGTTACATTTCTGGGATACATGCCCGGATAGTTGGGACTTTGGAGGCGACAAGTTTTCCGATGACATTCATCGAATTGTCGCGTACAGTACGTGCCCGGTGTAACACGTCCCAATTCTAATAGACCTTCTGGTGGCCCATACCGTACCGTTGCATCCGATTGCTTTATAAATTTATACCGTATTCGAAATTCAAATGGTTGTGTTGTCGATTGCACTGGTGCATGAAACACCTATAATATGGGCCACAAAATAACGAAAATGTGTATTATGTTTGGTTTCGCATTATTTATTTAGCTGACTGGCAGTGTTTATATATTTTTGAAATTTATATTTATTTCCTCCGTTGATTTTCGGGAAAATGTACGTTTTTCTTATAAGGGTAGGGTAGGGTATGGAATATCGAGTATTTGATATTTTATTCACCCAAGAGTAACATGAATAGTTGATAAAAAATTCAGTGAACTATTGAGTATTGTAAATATTGTAGATATTTAATGTTATACTCGTACAATCGACTTAACTTAAATTTATAACAGATTAAATATTTTATGTACGTGAGGATTTTAGGTTGGACGTTTTTAACAATTTTTACTATTCAAAATGATTTAGAATATGTTGTGTGTGGTATGCTGAAATGTAAATTTAAGTATTTCGCGTATCAGAGCTTCTACATACTCAATTGAACAGTACAGCTTCTACACTGGGCCGAATCGAAATTGTGTCAGACACCTTTGGTAATCGATAGATCACGTAATCGTAGATATCGATATTTAGAAATAAATTATATTAAGAAAATTAGAGTATGTTAGAAAGATGAAATGTTTAAGTAAATTCAGTATTTGAATTTATCTAAAATCAAGATTCAGAGATAAAGGTCGAATAAAGGAAAACGTTCCTTATTAATTTAGTTGTTTTTTTTTTAATTTTGTATGAAATAATGTTTAATTGACGCCAATCAACCAACAACCAGTCACTTTTCCATTCAAAATAGCAATGAAAATTCATCTAACGTTGATGATGAATTTACGCGCGTTAGTTCAACCGGAAATGCACACGAAAAAACGTTGTTGCGACGAGAATGGGATACATTCGACACGGTAGACATTTCGCATCACGTGATATTTGTGAAATTCTTCCGGAATTTGATCCCAGCGATAAACCGGGTTTCAGCTAATCAATGGACGGATGCAGTTGATTCAATAAAGTGTTTTTACGAGGTGGACGAGAAAATAATTTTATTCGTTACCCCTATGAAACTTAAGGGCAACGCAAAATTGTGGTTCGAAACTTTATTCCTGGCGGAATTATCGTGGCCTACGTTTGTGGCGAAATTAATGCAACAATTTCCTTCGCATATAGACGAAGCTGATATTCATGATGCAATGCGGAACCGTATTAGATAAACAATCGAACCGTTGGAGACATATTATTTGGAAATGCTGAAATTAGGAAAGCGAGGTAATTTAAGAGATTAGGGATAAATAACGATAAATTGGCCACATCGCTAAGCACCACACCAATGAAATCGTTAGAGCAATTATTGGAAAGGATTCGTTGGTATAACGACATAACTTCAAGGCACCGATCGAGTAACGAACGAGTATTGAACCATCCGCTAGCCACGAAAACGATGATAGCTATTGATGAAAGATTTACGACACAAATGACGAAAAACAATAGCCGATATGATAACGTTCGTAATTATGAGCCACGAAATTATAACTCAATTCGGAGATGCCTTAATTGTCAAGCGGAAGGACATTTATCGGTTGAATGTCCGAAACCACAGAAGCGACCGAGATGTTCGAAGTGTTATCGGGTAAATAGAATCGATCAACCAGCTTGTGCTGTGACAACCGATTGTTTACAGACACAATGTCGTGATTTTACACGGTATCCCAAAAATATTTTAATTGATAACGATATCTTTGAAGCTTTTGAAGATAGCGGTAGTCAATTCAGGATGATATGATGCTGTGAAGCCGTTAAGTTACAGACACCAACTGAGAATCATTGCGATGCGTGCGATGATCATTCAAGGCTTCGGTGGAGGCAAATATATTGTTACTGAACGTAAACTGGTAACGATAACGATTGACGACGTAGAACTCGAAGTCGCCGTGTATATAGTCGATAACAAACAATTGACAATAGAATTAACGACGTCAAATCCTATTTGTCAACGACCACATCGAACTCCAATTCAACGAAGAGACGCTGAGGAAAAGTTGAACAACAAATTATTAGAGGAGAATATTAACCGTAAATCGAAAGCTCCGTATGGTTCGCTAATAATAATGGGTCGTAAAATAACGGGCGATTCAACGAAGTTACGAAACGACAACAACTCCCTATGGCATTAATGGACGATCGACTTTCATGTGTAGCGGGTATTTGTAAATTAACGGCATTGGATTTATACTCCGGATACCATCAGATTACAGTACACGAAGTGTGTAAACAGCATACGGCATTTAATACTCAGTCGGGACATTACAAGTCAAATCGTATGTCATTTGTGCTAACTAATGTTTCAGCCGTATTTCTACGCGTAATGGCCGAAGTTATTGTTTCGATACATAGCAAGGGTACTTTAATGTTCATGGGTGATGTGATCAATCCGAGCCAGACGATTAGGCGAGAAATGGCAACGCTACTAGAATTTTTACATGCTGTACGAGACACCGGTTTGTCCATCAATTTGGGAAAATCTTTCGCTGATGAAATAGATTTTCTGGGTAACCGAATCGATTCACACGGTTTGCAACCAGGTACGATTAAAACAAATGCGATTAGAAGTTTCAATTGTCTGAAGAACGTACAAGAAATCAGACAGTTCCTTGGATTCTTCCGTAAATTGATCCTGATTTACTCCGAGTGTGGGCTACCACTTACAGAATTAAGACATGAGAAAAATCCTTCTGTGTGCGAAGCATCGCAACAATCCGCCATTGGTGAATTAAAGAAGCTATTGTACGAAAATCCAGTGCTAACACTTTATGATAATTCGTTACAACACGAATACATGCATTTCTCGAGATAGGCGGTTTGAGGTACGCGAATCTCGACTCACGCGGGAAAAAATTGCGGCATCCCTCGAGTTACGCGGTTCTTGATTTATGGTCAATTTTTATTTAAAAATAACGACGCATTACCATTTTGATAAAAGTGTCAAAATTTGTTAAAGTTGAAAAAGGTTCGATTTTTTTATGTGTTATTTAACGGTATTGAACGGAGCATTTCGAAAGTACTAGTAGGGTTTTTTTCAGTTTTTTCAACTTTTCACCCCCTTCGATAGAGATACACCCCCCCCCCCTAAATTTTATCCTTTAGAAAGCTCGAAAGATCGACGGAGTAAGTTGTAAGTTCATACGCGGTAGTTCTTGAGATATAGTATTTATACCTCAGATTTCAGATTTACATTTTTTTCCTACGGGACTATCTATTAAACTAATACTAGGTAATAACAATTTTTACATTGAAACAACATAAATTGTCGTTATGTAAATTTAAGCTCAGTTTTAATCTCTAAAATATCTTGGGTAAATGTGGCGCGCTTTGTTCCAGATCAAATCAACACACCCTCTGAACCTCACCATTTCAGATTTTCATGAAATTTGACACAGGTGTACTATTCAGATAGACTAACAAAATTACCAGATTTCATCCAGATATGTCAACTCGTTTTTAAATTACAGCTATGAAAAGTTGTCAAAAATTTGACAATAACTGCATACATGCATTTGAGCTAGAAAGCTGGGCAACGTATCATTTTACAGTATTGTTGATGCTCCATCCTGTGATATACAACAGAATATAAGCTAATATAAAAAAATTTTTCAAAATGTAAAAACAATTTTAACTTATCTTTTTCCGAAATGGTTTTTTATTAACACCCTGACACTAGCCTAAAAATGAGAGTAATTTTTAGTACTTGAGAGTAATTATTCTTCTTAGAGCAACTTTCATGCTGTACTTTTATTTAGTACTAACAAAGTAGATAAATTATAAGTAATATGAATTCGCCAAATACGATTCCCGTTTCTTATGCTAGACTTGTTAGAGCAATTTTGTTACTTGCAGGCCCATGTAATTACAGTACTCTTAAAATTTAAGGTCAATATTATTGTAACTGCATATATTCCAGTAAGAATATGAGATTTAAGTTATGTAAAAATAGAAGTCAAACTAAGAAAAAAAAAATATATTTTTGATAGAGATCAGATCCAAAATTCATGGGATCAAGTTTTATTTCAAATAAACAAATCAAACAATTTGAATACATTTATTTTTATTAATGTTTTAAAATTAAACAAGAGATGTTCCAGGGGTCAGGATCTTATATTCCAATATACTAATATACATTATTAACCAATATTTACAGTAGCGATGTAAAGCATTCCAGTTCAACATTCAACAAAGTTGTACGACACAGTTCAAATAAATGATATTTATACTTAAAACCTCACACATTTCCCTTCACGATAATTATAGATATTTTCAAATATAAAAGCAATAATAGATATAATCCATCCCACAATTAGTATATAAAAGGTTGCATCTAAGTGATCTAATCGTAATTGATCCGGAACTTCCTTAGTTACTTCTTTCTCACTTAACGGCCTAAAAAATACCGATTCAAAACTCAAAGAATAATTATTTAAATGAATTAATCCCGATTCACTCATAATGGTAATCCAATTCTCAAATGTACTTGCATATGGTGAATTGCGCTCCATCATAAATCCTTCCAAAACGATTTTCACATTACCAGGAATTATGTACGTCGGTTTCTTGTAGCTATTCCGGTCAAGGGATTTCTCGTAAAAAATTGCGATATCTTTCTTTGCTAGAGTACCATCAATGAGAATAGAAACAAAAAGAAGAGAACCAAACGTAGTGTATTTTTATTTCTGAGTAAAATAATTCGGATCCATAATTTTATAGGCGATTTGGATCCATTTCCATTGTTATACACATTTTTTGGCGTCATTTTCCTTATATGAGATTGGTCATCTACCAGTAACTACATTTATCTATGGTACCATATAACATATCATTGAATTTTGATTCCTTGAACATATTTAGTTTGACGGGTAAAATTCGATTACTTAACCAATCAGGATATAATAGATCATCCGATTGTGAAACTAAATTGTTACATTCATTCCGGAATCAATAAATTCTTGTATCGATTTTAGTCTCGGTTGATAAATGGGACTTGTCAATGTGCTGATTACGAATGCAATATAGGAGCAGCTCAAAATGCAACTGAAAATTACTAATGGCCAATAGAGTATTTGAATTGACTGATAGAATCTGCTTGGTTGCGGTGAATACAACTTCAAAATTGACGAAGGAAAATATATTGCCAATGATAGAAGCGTTAAACAGGTGTCACTAAAATCAATGTTACTTGGTTCAATCAAATACCGTCGGATTATTAGAATTATATATATGATGAGATACACTCCAATAAATAAATACCAGGTAGATCTCTGAAATGAAGCAACTAAATTCATGAAACTTGAATAAGGCTCAGGATTTGTAATAATTATACACATTTCATTAATAATTTTTAAATACATAAAATTCGTTATATTTTTTTCAGGAATTGGCATGCTGCTCAATATTAAATCCATACTTTGATTTAATAATAATTCCATACCAATGTCCACATTATTTGTAAATGTTACATCCAATGTAGCATTAAAATGCTCGATAAGAACTTGAAATAATTGACCAATGTATCCACTCACGAAATTTGATTGACTTGTTGCAACTATAGATGGATAGTTCGTCCAAACTGGTGCAGTTAATTTGAAGCCATTCATATTATCTACTTTGTTTGGATAGAAATTCGATCGTCTCTCACTAAGATTCATCACTCGCATATTGTAAAATGGATTGAATGATGAAATTTCCAAATTACATTCATCAATGGTATTTGTCCAATATTGTGTATATTTTTCATAATTTATTGATGACGCCAATTTATTAATATCAATTTCGGAGCAATACACTAGGAGAATATTTACAATTTTATGTTGCCAAGAATTCTTAAAGAATTGGCTTATCTTCAGAAAATTCGCATCTTTTCTGTATATGGCTAGAAATACCGCATCTTTTACATTCATAAAAACATTATTCGCTATACCTCCGAGAATAGAATTATTAGAATCTTCGGTTGATATTATTACTAAATGTCTCTTTGTTAGCATCAATTTTGGTGAAATTGAATACAATCTAGCATTTATCTGCCCAAAAATCGTCTTGACTAATTCAATATCACCTTGATATTTACTTGAACAATATTTATCATAAATTTCTTCATTATTTTCGTTTAAAATTAATATATCGGTAATTTTATAATCATATTTTATTGATTTTATTAGATCTGAAAATATGATGCCAGCGGTAATTGGAACGATCGCCAATTTTATTATTAGAACTAAGATCAGTATTACTTTTATATTTGTCATTTTAAAACCAGAAAATACAGAGACACAATTATACTAATGAAACTAATACTTTGAACGGTGTTCCGAAGTAGTTTCTCTGATCTGCACACTGTACAATAATATGTTTAGAACTGATGGACAATTGGACAATCCTTAGTACTTGCACATGCACACCTCATGCATTTAGAATTGGTATATTCGGTAACATATCACTAAACCTCTAATTATTTAAATGACACTAATGCATATGGTAATGAATGCATTTCCATATTTTTTTTATCAATTTAAAATTAAGTAAAAAATTTCTATTACAATCAATTATATTCTAATAATTTTTTTGTAACCTTAAATAGCATTTTGTAATTATTATTTTGTGACAATTGTTTTTGTTCATAATAATATGAATTCAATAATTACCGACTCTGACCCATTTATCAGTAAATTTCTAATAAATGACCTATAGAATTTACCAATTGTTAAGTTGTAATTTAAAATTCTTCACTTGCAATTTGATACAAATTTTGCACTTTAAAAGAATAATTAGTAACTTTGCCTACCTATGAAAAATAATAATAATAATGAAATATTCAAAGAAAATGTTCGCAAAACCAAAATCGAACTTATGGACTTTCTCGGACTGAAGAAATTCGAATTTTGAATTGGATTGGAATTGGATTTTTATTCGATAGTATATACCAGGGTTGGCCAAACTTTACTATATACGGAGCCGCATTCAATTAATTTCTCTTTAGGAGAGCAATGATAAAAATAATATTATATCAAAAATCACGCTAAATCACGTATAAAAAGCTGAATTATATAATAAAACTCAGAATCGTTTGGATAAGATCAGCAATAACTTTATCTTTTCCCTATAATGCTAGGTTTGGAGCTTGCATATTTTCCATTATATCAGTTAAAAATGTACAGTCATTGATCCATTCATAATCCTTTAATTTCCGATTGTTTTATTTCTTTGAAAAAATTACTAGTCAAAAATCACCATCGCGGCTTAGGCCATTATAAGTGGATAACCATCGCACTAGATAAGTAGATATATCTCGAGCATGATCTTCAAGTTCCAATTCGTCAAGAAATTATCGAATTTAAACTAAACTTCGAATTTTGAAACTAAATGTTCATGATAAACAATGCAATGAAGTGATAAAAATTCTCGTATTCCCTTATCTTTTTAATAGATCAATAGGACTACATTTATGCCAATCATTGCAGGTAGTCCGTCTGTTCCTATACTTACCAAATTTGTTAGTGGTATACGGGTATCTGACAATATATTATCAAGTGCGCTATTGATATCAATTCGACGATTAGTATTTTTAAGAGCTCGTGACATTAGAACGACATAGTCGTATCAGCGGGAAACTTATTTTTCAGGAGAGTAATTATAGTCTTTGAATAACTCATGGAGTTATTAAGATAATTAATGTTAGTAAAAAATACAATTTCTTTATAAAAAAAATAATCTACCGATTTTTACATTTTTTTTCAAATTAGAATTACTACTTTGGAAGATATTTTGTCGATAAAATGCACATACGACTCGGTTCCATACTTTCTATTAGAAGGATAGAGTCTTATTAAAATAAAGCATAAACAACTTTCTCGTTTTGATGTCTTTTAGAGTATGAGATATGAAATTATTGTACATACCACTTTGTTCTTTTGATGTTAAAAGGTGGAAAGGTATAAAATAGGATATTGTGATCCCGATTTTCATTGTGCTCCCGAAAAAATCAAACTTAAGAAAGTGTAACGATTATCGCACTATAAGTTTGATGAGTCATGCTCTCAAAGTATTTTTACGAATCTTACATGCTTAGAATATACCGAAAAGTAGAAGAACGAATCGGCGAAACACTATTTGGATTTCGGTGTGGTCTTGGAACGCGTGATGCCTTATTCGGGTAGCAGGTGCTTATACAGAGATGCCGTGATGTCAATTGTAACGTGTATGCGTGTTTCATCGACTTTGAAAAAGCGTTCGATAAAGTACAGTACGAGCGAATGATACGAATTTTAAGAACGACTAATATTGACGAAAAAGATATTCGTATTATATCGAATCTCTACTGGCAACAGATTGGAAAAGATATGACAGAAGAAGTGGAAATAAAAAGAGGTGTTCGACGAGGATGCATTTTGTCTCCACTTATTTTTAAAATGTACTCCGAAGAACTCTTCATCGTGGCGCAGGACATCGTACGTGCAGGAAGGAATTATTATACATGGTGAAGATTTCAATAACCTTCGTTATGCCGACGACACTATGATTTTGGCTAGTAATGAAGAAGATATGCAAACTCTCATTAACCGTGTGGCAAATATCAGCGAAAACTATGGTTTAAAACTGAATTTACATAAAACGAAATACATGGTAATCAGTAAACAATCGATAACAGGCAATGGTGTTTTTGTAGGAAGTACGAGGCTGAAGATTGAGAAGATGGTCTATCTAGGAAGCACCATAAGTCTGACTTGGGACCATTCATATGAAGTGAAATGTCGCATAGAGCCAGCCCGAGTAGCCTTCGTAAAATTAAAGAAAGTGCTATGCAGCGGCGATTTAACACTGGAATTGCGAGTACGGTTGGCGAAATATTTTGTATTCCCTATACTTTTATATGGTGCCGAATCATGGACGGTTTCTGAAGCAACAATGAAAAAGTTGGAGGCGTTTGAAATGTGGATTTATCGTCGAATATTACGTATTAGTTGGACGGATCGTGTAACAAATGAATGTGTCCTAGCTCGAATGAGAAAAGGACTTGAAATTGCAAATACCGTGAAGATACGTAAATTAAATTATTTTGGACATATCATGAGGAATTCGAATAAATATCGGATTCTTCAACTTATAATACAGGGTAAGATACATGGAAGGCGTCGTCCAGGTAGAAGAAGAATTTCTTGGTTAATATAGCCAATATGATCACCAACGTTCGGTAACCGGATAAGGCACATTAAGAAGAAGAATATATTTAGAATTAAATTTCCATTTGGCCAAATGTATTGTTTAATAAATATTAAATTGAAAATCACTAAAAATTCTATTGGTCTGGTATTATTCTACATATAGGTATATCGTATAACGCTATAAAAAATATATTTCTACTTACATTTTTATAAATTAATGCAATATAGTTATAATTAAAGTTAATATCACAAAAATATTGTTTATACGGCAATGCCCAACATCTATTTATTTAATTCACTTTCCGAAACCAATTTTCATTACGGAAAATAGTTTCCGCAATTGCGGATAATAAATGTCACTTATTTAAAACGGAATCGAATTTTTTCCGTAATTGCGGGAATAAACGTCAAAATTCCGCAATTTCGGAAAAACAGAATCTGTGCCCTGATATAAATAATTGAATTTTATTACACCAATTATTTTATTAGACCCCAATATATGTTCTTAAAATACAAGTTTTACATTAAAACTTAAAATTACTTGTAAAAAAAAGACTTAACTTTGATATTTTAGGCTGTCTATTTTATTCTGTCCAACACTGTAGAATAACATTCAGGAAGTATGGGTAAAAGTAAAAAGGCAAACTTGTTTATCTTAATTATATCACTAAAGAGATCGGTTGTTTTAGGATACAATTTAGTATTAGATAGTGTCTACGTATATTCAATTCAGTTCTAACCGAATTGAATATAAAATTTAAAATAAAATAAATGTTTGTCTATTGTAAATATTTAACGATAGAAATCTGGCACAAATAATCTTAACAAAGAGGTATATCTGGCAGGGTGCATATCGATAAATTGAATACTGAAATTGGTTGTTGTTTTTGTTCTTAAAAATTTTTGCGCAAAAAATATAAATTTATAATTGAAAATATAAAAGAAACATTTAATTAAACAAATCCTAAAGGGTGATATTGAGCTTCAAAATTTGAAATTTAAAAAATTGAGCAATTTTAATATCTAAGTAATTGAAATTCTTGACTAATTGCCTAGCTTAAAAAATTATGTAATTAATTCATGACCAGGGTTTTACAGGATAATTATCTTTGAAAATTTATTGTATAAGTGAATAATTACGTGATAAACGGAGCACTATAATATTCATACTGATAATTACTCCTAAATAACTACTTTATTTTATTTATATAGTTATATACTTTAATAGTTGAATAAATATAGTGATTACCTTTACAGATGCTGTTACTGTTGATGTTTCGCTATAATATAATTGTGGTCCAGTAGATGTACCACACCAGGATCCACCAGTGAATGGTCTTCCTAATTCACTTAACTAGATGTTATTTTATGTGTTGTTTATTTTCCACACAATGCAAACAAAAATAGGATATAAATAATGAGAGAAAAAAAGGATAAAATTGATTAAATTTAATGTATAACAAGAGTATAATCTATGTTTCATACAGTATGGGATACAATTTACTATATCAACATAATATCCGAGGATACATACTTGCATAAATCCCTCCGGGCATCCAGGTAGATCGCCAAGAAAACTTAAACCATTACTAATGGATAGTTGTTCACTGTTACCAATTCCACCCGATTCAATATCCGTAGATGTATCGGCTAGTCCTTCATCGAACCGGCCAACTGAGAAACCATCAAATATTATTTGAACAATGTCACCCTGTTCATGTCCGGAAGCGGTAAAAGTTATATGGCATAAAAATGGTAATCGATTCCATTGCGGTGGTGGTACCTTCAATGAATATGTTCGACCAATATCGCCGTAGTATGTTCGATTACAAACTATATGAACAAAAATTAGAAATTGCGACAGAAAAACCAATTTTTTTTTTGTTTTTTAATTAAATAACTTTTGATATATTGTTAATATTCTCATTTTCAATAAATGGTGTTTATGAAGTTTATGTGAACGTGTGGGGTGAATTGATATTTTTCTTTCTCCATGAATACTTGTATAACAAAAGAAACCCATGGTTGAACATAAAGGAGGTTTATAACCTTCCTATTGTTCTTTATGTTACGATTATTGATAATTATGTTACATTGGGATCGTTCCGATTGACACAAATTAACATTCTGGTTTTTGTACCATTTTGCCTGAATACGATGGAAGGAAAAGTTTCTGTAAATTTTTTTTTGTCCATTTACCTGTACAATACTTTGGTTCATCGCTACCATCGCCACAATCAACTCTACCATCACAGTATTTGTCCAATGGCAGACAGATGCCGTGGCACTGAAACTCGGATATTTTACATGATTTTATCGTTCGCCACAGAAATAGAATGGTTATGGTAACGATAAAAAAGATTTGTATAAAGTTGCTCATCTAAAATTGAATGAAGAAAAGTGTTAATTGAATATTCTAGTAATATGGACGAGCGGACAATGAAATATGCATGGTAAAGTAAATGAATATTTTCTATTATGTGCTGGGAACTATTTTGATATCAAATTGACATTCATCAAAATGTGAATTTTAGTCGTATTATTTTATAACCGTATCGTAACTAAAGTTTATTGGAAGTTCCGAATTAGGGTCATCTATTGTAATTTCCTCCTTTTTAATATAGTGATTCGAAAATAGTATATTAAGTTACCCACAATGCCTACAATAAAGAAACGGTGATAAAGCCCCTTAACTCAGTCTCATTATTTTCTCATAATTCATCATACATTGAATTATTCTTCACCAGTAAAAACGTTAAATTAAAGAGAAAGGTAGTCATCATAACAGATTATTAGTTATTCAAAAACGTATCAATAAAATTCTAAACTCTATCTGATTACTACTTTTTTACATTACTAGTAAATGCGTACGTCGCACAGTGGACCAACAGCCCTTTAAAGTTGGTATTTAATCAGTCGCACTAAAATATCTCTTTACAATGACAGTTTCTTTTTATTAGCTTTATTCAGAATATAACGAAATGCATAAACATTAGAAAATAGCCCATGTACATAACGTCAGAAGGCTAAGTGGTAGAGAAAGAGGTAAAATTCCACTCCACGCACTTTGAACGGAAATTTTACCACTTCTCTTCCACTTAGCCTTCTGACGTTTTGTTCAAGGGCTATTTTGTATGTAAGCAATAAGTACACAAGTTGTCAGAAATGCACCTTTTCATGTAAATTTTCGGAATTTTCCACAATTTCGGCGACTTCTGACGACCCTTTATCTTCCAACCAGCCTTCTGACGGATTTTTTCCTACATTCTTATACTGTCTTCGCTAATTACACAGATTTTCAGCATTGCATCTTATCCTTATCATTTTTTTAACCTAAAAAATTACATATTTTACCACCCACCCACGCATTAGTCTTCCAGGAGGACTTCTAACGACACCGACTTTCATTCTGCCGACAACAATCGAACCCTTTTCAAAAAAAAACTTCGCTTGCACCGAGTCATGTAAAATTTACGTAGCCAGCTCTCCGCCTATAACTGAATTATTTACAGGCCCTGAAAATATTTGTGCAACGTAAAAGACAGATTATACTGGCCTATGGGCAACAAAGTAGATGATATTAATTTCGGCCCATGAACCAAATACTTGTGTAAAGTCGGAGGCAGGGCCGACCCGTGGTGGGGAGCGACGGATGCAAGACATCGGGCGCCGAGTTCTATGAGCGCCAAAATTATATAATTAAAAATTGATTTTATTCAAAAAAAGTTCAATTAAGTATTGTAATAGTGTAAATAAATATTTTTTAGTGGTTCTGACGATTTCTCATATTTGCGGAAAAAAATTTGGTTGGACAACTTCAGATTCGTGTCCAGCACTCCAAAAACCTTATCCTAAACTAAGCCTTAAGTGGCTTAACTAAAAAATAATTTAATGTTTTGCCATTACGCTATTTGACTAGGTGCAAAGGGTCGTTGAAAAACCGGTGAAATAATTTTAATTAT
>JANTOP010049778.1:0-24083 GCA_027564815.1 Symmerus nobilis | reverse complement strand
GAATATGTTATTAACACGCATTGTTGTTTTTATTGATAACATATCATCCGTCATTGATAAAAATGTAGGAAATCACATTTACATTATCAAAATAAACGGCTCATATTATCTTAACACTTTACAGTCCGCAATTTTCACATAGAACTTTATTTGAAGTCCGGACTGATTTCGTAAAAAAACAGAGGAAAAAATGTACTCATTAAAATTGTAATAACTCCTAAACTACTGAATGTATCGCACTGAAATTTTGAGGACACGTTCAATATGTTTCTCCACATATACCTAAAGGTTAACTCATCTAATACTATATAAATCCTATAAGAAATACGGGTCTCCATTGATTCGTAATATTCCCAATTGAATATCTCAGAAACTAATCAACAGGATTTAATGAAAGTTATTTGATATAATAAACTCATCTCAGAAACTAATTAACGAAAATTAATGAAAATTGGTTGGGATAATCAACTCATCTAACAGTATAGAAATCCATAAAAAATAGAGAGTTCTATGGATTCAAAAAATTCCCAATTGAATGTCTCAGAAACTAAACAACGAAAATTAACGATAGTTGGTTGAGACAATCAACATATTTAGCGCTATAGAAATTCATTAAAAAAAATAGAAGTTTCCATGGATTCAAAAAATTCCCAAATGAATAACTCGGGAATTAATCAGCAGAAATTCATGAAAGTTAGCAGAGATAATTAACTCATCTTATTCCCGAAATTATGTCTTCTTTGGTTTGGCCGCAATACTTACACAAGAAGTGCAGAAAAAAGTAATCGATATTGCGCACGTAAGGTGCGCGTGAGGAAAAAACATTTTTTTTTCTAGGAAAGGTTAGCAAGATCATATAGATTTAATCTGGGGGTGTTACAATCCTCGCAAAAATAGGTTAGTTTTTTCCATGCAATTCGATCTGCCCTAATGCGCATAGAGGCCTTCGGATATTCGTTGGGATCTCGGCCATGACTTAATTTTAATATCAACATTTATTATTTTGTTGTTTTTTTTTTGGCTGTTTTATGTATTTTGTAAATTAGAGAAGACCAAAAGAGAGGTGAAAAAATCGGGCGATTTTGTTAATATGTAAATATTCTTCTTTTAATTATTTTTTTCGATATATGTCTCGCTTCGCTCGCACGTTATAGTTGCTTCTGGTATAGTCTTGGTATAGTTGCTATTTTAAGGCTCCAGCCTACTCAGCCTAGTGGTAAATCCGCCCCTGCTTGCAACAAATGCATTTAATATGACTTGAAACCATATAATCAACGAAGTAAAAACTATACTGTTTTCCCTTCGATAAATCATAATATGATTATTATTAATTTATTGACGGCTCTTTAAGATACAGTAGTTGATATTTAGCAAAACTATGAAACTACTACTACTACTACTACTACTACTATACTATACATGAGTAACACCATCTTTTAGAAAAATTGGACGAATCAATTCACACTCCCAATATTTAAAAACATATAAAATAAGGCCTATAATTTCATATCCCTACATTCCGGTTTTCTAAAAAAAATTCCAAAAATCATGCATTTTCTCGGGCTTTACAGTGGTTTTGACCCTTAAACCAAACTATTATACATATTATTATGTACGTATATGGGCAAATTTACTTTAAATAACTATTATGCACACGCCTTATGTAAATATTTAAATATATAAATTATACATAAATAACTAACTACACAACATAATATACCATTAGCCACGACCATTTCATGTACCACTTAATTAAAATTGTTGCCGTTTCTGGTTGTTCTTGTTTTATATTCCTTAATCTATATGTTATTATAGGCAATGAAATTTTTTCATATGGGTTCATAATGGAGCGCACCATCATCATATCAGCGATACAAAAAATAGAACAAACAAACAAGAAAATCAGAACCTTAACGAAAATTATATAAGAAAATACGAGTATAATACTTTCAGTGATCTTATGAATAAAAAAGGCACATTGAAAGTTCCGTGATTTTCAAATTCCGTAGAGTAATCAATATTACTATCAATATTATGTTATATCCTGAACTGCAGGACTACAAACTAAACTATTAATTTCGGCACTCACGCAGAACAGTTATCAATAACTTACAAATAAGCTTATTTTATGTAAATTGGAAAAATGTATTATTACCGTGAGAAAAGTACAAAATGTTGGTGTAAAACTTTCAGAGTGGCCTAATAAAAAAATGTACACCAGTTATGTAATGTTAGATTTTTATACTGATTATATTGCTCCATTAAAAGAGATGGTAAGCCGCATAATATAACCCACCAACATTGTTCCATTAAATGTAATGGTTAAATTATAATAATAACTAAACATTATTATACATTTTTTGTCGTGCCAATAATTAGGTTTTATATAATATTAATTTTTTTACTTCTTAAGTTTTTTCTTTTGTAAATTCTTTATTATATTTAATGTTTAGGCATTTGTTTCAACATGCCGATGATGAGCGTATAATTTTTGAAAGGAATGAAAAAAAAAGGAATAAATTCATTCGAAACATGATAAGGAAAATTGGTGCACGCTATGTTACATTTTAGCTATGACACTTTTTTGTTTTCGTTGGAAAAACATTAAATTACATAATTACTTGTTACATTTTACAATTAGATATAATTCCACCCGTTCTGTCAAATATAAAAACTACTTGACGTATTTAATTAAGTTAATTTATGAATTTGTTTAGGAGTGTATAGTTTCTAATACATAATAAGTTTTTCCATCAACTAGAAAATGTCCTATTATTCTTTCAATGGAATTATAGTAAAAAAGAAAATGTAATAGAATTAAATGGTTCAAGATATAATTAGCCTTTTAGCATAAACAAAATGGGTTTCCTAGCAAAAATATAAATTTATGTAGTATATATTCCAAAAATTTAGTGAATTATGTAAAATTATGGAAAAAATCCGATCTGATATCTAATTTCTGGGATTTTAAGTCTCAGATATGGTCCCAGGATCTGGTCTTAGATCTGGGATTAAGTAATTAGGAAATGTTAGGAACACCTGGTTTTTGGACGATCGATATATAAAAACAACAGAAAAACGGATACTCTTCAGGAAAATGAATATAACTTCCAAGAAACTATTCAATTAGGAAATTTCGATTAAATTAGAAATTTAAATTATTGATTCGAATAGGATGACTTGAGTCATCTACCAATACCTTTCATTGTTCATTTAATCATCAACTTCATATATGAACAATATCTACCAAACTCTCGAAAGCTTACCGAAACCATTTAATTAAATTTTTTTTATATTTATTAAGGTTTACTTTTATCCGATTAATTTAATACTAATGGAAGCTTACAAATTTCCTACAAAAGCTTTTCGAAAATTTAAAAGCTCAAATTAAAAGCTCCAAGCTTAAAATTAAAATGTTCTATTTGTTTTATTATCCGTTTTTCTTTGGAATAATTAAATTATAATCAAATCTAAAGTTTTCCTCCAAAAGCTTTCAAAAACCATAAAAGTTAAAAGAAAGCTTTGAATTACGAATCTAAAATTATGGTTCTGGATATTTTCCGAAATCCATAATCGATAAAATATCACAAACTACCGAGACCGACCATGAAATCATAAAATTTTGCACACCTTATGGAGATATTGACTGTACGCCGCTATATGGAATTCGAAAAACTTCCATTACAATTGAAAAAACTTTCAATTAGAATGAAAAGAAAGGACTTTATAAAATGGAAAGTTTCACAGAGGAGTACTCTCGTTTCCTAATATACTCCTTGCAAACCTCACCACCAATGGATGAAATATATTCATTTGTAGAATAAAATGACGAGTGCCAGTTTACTTTACGAGAATTGGAAAGGATTTGCAAGGATTATATTCGAAAACGAGCTTACTCCTGAAGATTGGGGATACATTTTAAAAGATAAAATATTGGAGCCTATTTCAAACTCTGTTTCCACCTGCTCCGGACATATTACTCAATACTATTTTAGTAATTGTACCAAGTTGCAGTTTAAGTTGTGGCCGCAGAAAAGTAGGATTGCCCTGTACAGTGATTTGTGGTTATTGTCATGGCCAATTTTGCTTAAATGCGACGACCGATACGAAACTGATTGTGATCCTACTGAAGATCTCGATCCATCGTGTACTTGGGCTGAATCCATGGAAATACAAGGGAAGAAGAAATAGAAGAGGTGGACGAAGAAGAAGTCACGGAGATCGAATAAGAGTCCGAAAATGAATATTAAATATCGAAATTGAGGATTGCTGTTTCCAGCAAGATACGAACTGTCGAACCAGATTTCTAAATTAATCAGAGGCGCCAATTGGGAAGGGGGGGGACTTTGAATATACAGTATATTGAAAAAATATCTTTTGTTTACCAAAATTAAATAAATATATGAAATGTTTTTTTGTAGGCAATTTTGAGAGCTACAAAAACTACCTTTTGTATATACTCTTCCCGTATAAAAGCAACGGATAACAAGATATTCATGAAAAGCGATTTTCATGGCCTTTGACGCCAGAATTGATAGCAGAACTCGGATTGGTAGGGAACATTCACATCTTATTTAGAACCACAACAACAACATATCTACAAAAATTCAGCTTTCCGCCACTTATTTCATAGAAACGCATTTTTTCAACTAATTTCCCTGAATTATGGTGTAAACGAAAAATTGGGGATCATAATAATTATCCTGTTTTCAAAACGATTTAAATTTTAATCGCATCTTTTGTCAGGGTTTCGAAACCGCAGAAGAAAATTTAAATTTTTACCTCAGAAGTTGCTAAAAGATGCTAGATATCTTTTGGTCTACACAGAAAGATGTTGTTATAAGTTATTCAATTGCCATTGAGATTTGCCAAATTATGTGAGAAATTGCTCGACTTGTTCTAAGCGAGTGGAAAAATTCAAATGATTAAGTTTTATGAATGTACCATGTATTTCAGCATTTGCTGGCAGAAATAGTTTATATGGCAATTAGTTCCATATGCGTTTGGAGATATTGTCATGTTCCGAAAAAACAACAAATAATTTAAAATTTTCAGTTTTACTGGGTTTCTTTAAATTCCAAATCCCTGAAGGGATGGGAATGGATTTGGAACTTTCTTGACTTCATTTCTACATCTTGCCGATTTTCTGAGTTCTTAAATTGTCCATGAAATTTTCAGATTTTTAATAAATTTTCCGAACTATGGGATTGGGAATATATTTTTGAAAGAATGCGGTTGTGTTGAATGGTGCAGGGAAATTATATTTACGAAATAAATCAATTTTCGTTTTACTTTCTTGCCTTCCATTACTTATGTAATTTGGGTTTTCTACTCACACGTATGGATGGGAATGTATTTTCAATATTTAGCAGTACAACTCATTTTTAAATATCGTAATTATTACTTGTAATTAAAAAAAAAATGAAATTGTGAATAGGGGATAGCTATTTAATAGAATATTCTAGTCAAAATTAGGGCAACTGTCACTAAAGGAGAATTATAATATTCACACTCATGCGTTAATTTTGGTCTAAAGATAAAATCGTTTGGTGGTCAATATTGTCTTATTCGCTGAGCGGTGGCGAGTACGAGTCTAATATACTTATGAATCAAATTGGTATAAATACACACACATATATTAAAACCGGCAAATTATAATCATTTTCCTGTGTAATTTGTTCTTATCATTTCGAATTCTAGAAACTAATTTTGTATCTTTCTTATATCCCCCTCTCAACAGCGTATTTTGTGTCATTCCACAATGACATAAAAGAAAAAAATGCGATAAATCATTTTTGAAAATTACATTGAAATGACAACAAAAACAACTATCAAGTTATTCTATGTGACCATCAGCGGATAAATGCTAAGATGAAAAAAAAATTTGACGACTTAGATTGTATGGAAGGGATATTGGCAAAAATAATAAATGTGACAGGAAAGACTCAAAAACAATTTTTTATACTTCCTTCATTTATAGACTTTTTCTTTTCCGATGTTCTGGTTGATTGCAACAAGAGCATATTTATTTCTTTTGCATTGTTAGTTTATTTCTTACGACCGAAAGGGGGAAATTGGGTGGAAAACTTTTCTTTCCTTTCTAATATATTAATGGAGCCTTCCCTTTCCACACGCATCAACGTATCCATTTAGGGTACATCCTAATATACATTATAATATGAAACATCAAGCTCGTTTATATCTAGAATTGAAATAACAAACATTTCAGAAACATAATCGTATGCCATCACCCACAGCCACAAGTCATAATCATCATTTCCATGTATTCCCTATCGAAATGCCTATACCTTCGATATTAATGTTATATGGGCGGTTTTGTGCTTTTCCTCACTTTTCCTCTGTGCAATATTATTGTAAGTAAACGAAATAAATATTATGTGTGAAGGAATCCCCCATTGACGTTTATGAATGGAAAAAAATACTTTATATAAGATATAAGAAAAATAAGGAGGTAAAGAGGAAAAATTCACATTAATTTCCTTTTTTCTTTACATTTTTTCCTTTCTCCGGAAAATTCTTACACAAGAGAATGTGCGGTAATATTTTGCTTAATAATATGCAACATCGTTTGTAATAACAAATTCAATGATAAACAGTACACGTTTTTCTTTCAGTTTGACGCGTTTTATAGTAAAAACCACAAAATATGGTATTGTTCAGTGATGGTAACGATGTTCGTTTAGTATCTCCAAAGATTATATCATTTCATTTGAATTCGAATATTAGATAAATAACATTAAAAACTCATTTCTTGAAGGCAATATTTTCTTCCGTAAATAAAATGTGTATAGATATTCATATCATCAACATTTAAAAAATATTAATTAAAGAAATCCAAATAAATTTGAAATTTGATTCCAAAGAGAGTATTATACAAAAAAATTTATCCCGTTAAAATAGCATGAACATTTTCTATATAAAAATTAGTTTATCACTAAAAATTATTTAAATGTTTGATAATTAAATTAAGAGGGAAAGAATGGTTCAAGAGGATAATTAAACCAAGAGAATAATTTAGAGGAACACCTTCGAATAATAGACCAATAAATAGACCATTGTTACTAGTATGACAGTTTTCTACTGAAAAGAGGGTTAAAAATACATAAGTAACAATCGAAACCTAAAAATTGTTTTTGGAAGTTACGACACTTATAATCTCATGTCGATATTATGTAATGCCAAATTAGAGCATTTAAAATTCAGTGGATTTGTGACCACTGCTTTAGTCAATTGGCACGTCTCTACCCAACATATTTTTATCAAAACAACAATTTACTTCAAAGACAGTGTATTTTGATAAATATCTATAAAAAATAAAGGGACAAAATGAAACAATAATATTTAGATATAGAAATTACAAGTGATATCTTTGGTAAAAGCCCTCTGATAAAATTATCGAAATTACTTTTTCAAATGGAAGTAATTTTCATTTTCATTTTAACCATTTAACAGCTACCAATTTCGATTCACCATTCTTTCCATTTTTATTTGCTAAATTATGTTCTCTCCATATATTATAACATTAGCTTGATAGATGGACGTCCGACTATATAACGTAGAATTTTCGCTTATTTCCGATTTACCGGTGACAATATAATGCTAATGATGATATTGCTAGACGATCATAAAAATATTTGAAAATGATTTGGGGATAATGATTTTCATTATCATTCGGAAGAAAATTGTAAATTTCAGGAATAATGTTTATGTGGTCGGGAATTGTGGGTTGAAGCGCAATGACAGTAACAAAAAGTTAATTAATGTTATGAAAAGTTTTCGATGTGTTTTTATATAATATTATTAAGGTAATTTTCCCTGCGGTATTTGGCGTTTAAAATTTAAAAAAATAAGGTTATTTATGGGCCAACATTTTACGAATCCCCCAGGACAATGATTAATTTTGAAAGGTGAAAATGTTATTTTTTAATGTAGAAAGGTATCGGAAAGTCACTAGGTATAATAACAATACATTTAGAACTAATATCCCATTAGTATTTATGGATTGTCATTATTAGAAATTAAAATTAATTCGAAGTAATATTTGGCTCAGATCAAATTAATATAGAATATAAGTAATATAGTAACGTGCCAGCGGCGGCATAAAGTGTGCAGCATTTTATGTCTTTAAAAATCTTAGCAATTTCGAGTAAGACTAAACTAAGAAAATTGTCGCCGTAATTTAATTTAATTAAGGGATCAGAAAATATGATTATGGGAAATTATTATTATTATTATTAACCCCTGATTTTAAGGGGCGTCGATATAAAAACAAGCAGCAAAATCGGTTGTTTTCAGGGAAATTGTTATAATTAGGAATTTTCGATATGTATTCAAATAGGTGATGAGCTACGTCATTTATCAATACTTTAAGATCAAGAGGTCACCTACCAACTTATGTGTTTAAAATCCCCTTAAAATCCGATTTGTACAAAATTAAATAAAATTTATCGATTTTTGATTTCGATTTTTGAAATTTTCGTAAAAATTAGTAAGGATTTTTTTTTTCAAACGACGAATTATTTACGACGAGTTTTTATTAAGAACATTTTTCAAAAAATCAAGCGTTTCGAATTTCTACTACTTGCTCAACTATTTTGTAGAAAACTTTCATTTCCGGGAAATCTTCTTTGAAGATCGAAAAATCTGGTTCTGTAAAAATAAACCTAAGAGTTAAATGAAGAAATTGTGAAATAAACTTTTCCATAAAGTTCATCCCCTGATTTTATGTCAAAATTTACCGGAAATATATTTCATAATTCATAATTCATAATTTCCTCCTGGAAAATTTAAAATTTGGAAATTTTAAAATGTATCTAAATAGATGAGACTCGGATTGATATGTCAAACATCTAACTACCCCCATTTAGGTTAAATTAGATTATATTATTTACTTATCCGTTTCTAAATTCATTCCCAAAAAATCAAATAGAAAACGGGTGAAAGAACTAGAACACCGCCTTAAGGGAATTACTTTATATCTTAAAATATCGAAATTTTTATTACGAACACCTATCAGCTTAACTCTACGCTCAGACGACTTTGTTAATGCATTTTGATTTCCTAAATTTTATCTAGGATTGTCATGACTAATAATCGCATCAGTCAAATGAATTTTATATTTTTCTAACCTTTCCCAACCTCCTATGCATAATATACTATTTAAAGTCCGTCCTTAAAATCTTAACAGAAAAGCTTCTTCGGGAAAGCTGAATAAATTTAAGAAAAATACGTTAAATATTTTGAAAGTCGTAGAAAGTCGATAAAAATCGGGAAGATATAGAAAAGTATAGATATAGTTTATAAAAACTTTGGGAGATTTCCGACAAATCCGCTACTATCGGAACACAGGCGACAGGAACATGTTTAGATAGTAGAAATTAATTTAACGATATTCATAGAATTCAATTAGATGCGGGAAATATTCAGGTAAAATCAAATAAATTACTAAATTTTAAAAGAGAGTTAAAAAAGTCGGAAAGGATGAAGAAAAATTTGCTAAACACAGGAAAAATCTAATAGTCACAGGAAAATCTTAGAAAATCAGAATAACTTGTGAAAATATCGTCAAAGTTGGAAAAGACCGAATCGGAGAGTCGGATACTTTCTAGGAAAACGGGGCAAAAAAATTGAGACGCCGTATAAAAATTAGGAAGAAGTCGACATAATGGGAAATAGGGAAGTATTCGGATATATTTCGGTAAGATGCGGTAAAATTCGGTTAAATTTCAGGAAATTGTCGAGCAAAATAAAATTAAAATAGGGGAAAATTAGGCAAAGGCAATTTCTACGAAAATTCCGATAAATTTGAGAAAATTGGGAAAAGTAGAGAAGTAACGACTGCCTCTAAATTCCTATCTTCTTAGAGATTTGATTGCTTTTAACAAAGACATAATTTCTGATAGATCTCCAATCGAGAGATAGAACTAATTGGTAAAATCATTTAATGAATGATCTGAAAGATCTAACTAAATATATATACAAATTTTTTATGGTTATCCCGAGGTAATCGAGAAGGTGTGCTCTGCGTCTTCTGCGCATTAGACTGCACATCTCTCTAACTTGCCTAATCGAAATAAAAACCGCATATGGTATACTTGTATAACACTTAGTTATTTTGGACCAACTTTTTTTGGCCTAAAAATTTGCAGTTCAACTCTTACATAAAAATGTCATACAATTCTTTGTTAAAGTAAACGAATTTATGAATTTATCTAAAGTAATTTTCCAAATTCAAATTGCGGCTATCTCCAAACAATGTGTACCCATTTGTATCCATTCTAATACCAATTAGTAAATTTCGTTGAAAAAGTCACCGATAAGCTCATTGAATTTGGGAAAACAATTCTATAAATATGAAAGCTTTATTGTTTTACACAATAGTGAAGCATTTCTTTATTAATCTCTTTATTTTATCGACTCAAGAGAGATGAAGCTTCTTTTTATATTAGGTATTGAACAATATATTCTCGTCATTTGGCCTTAATATTTAATAATTAATAATTTTAAAAAATTAAATTAGTTTTTCTATATTTTAATAGGTAAGTCGATAATAACATTAAATGAAGCTTAATTAAGCTTATATCCCAGTACAGAGTCAAAAACCAAGTTTTTTTTTGTAATTTTGTTTGTAAAACCATTGAAAAAATGAAAATATGAGTTTAGAAGTTTCATATTGCACATGGCCTGGAGAATAGGAGAAAAAATGGAAAGCTTATTTGCAAATTTGTGAAATAGGAGAAAGGAAGGAGCTTATTTGTAAGCAAAGCTTTAGAAAAGCACACTAAAATTTGCAGGTGTATGTGTGATCTCGTTTACTCTTCTCACATTACCAATGAGGAAGTAGTCACTGATATTCTGTTTATAAAAGTCATCGATGGTAACAGAGACCAGCCATCCATGATTCATTCATCCATTACTTATCGGTGATTTTTTCTAATGGGTAGCTTGTAGCTCTCTATAAATAACTTAGCTCTCCGGTACGAGAACTTTAATACCAAATATTTCATTTCGTTCCCAATAAGTTATAAAGATATTTATATGTATAAATATTAAATAAAAGAAATAGTATTATTGTGTAAAACATCATTTATCAGAATGTAATGAATTTACCCACAAAAGAAAATTTATCGACAAAATACTTTTCGGTAATATTTCCTTCCTCCCATTGTCTTTAAAATGATACAAACTGTGGTATGTTTCTCGATGTATTTTATGGAAAACCACTTTATTTTACCATTTACTAAGGACTAAAGAGATAACGCTACTGAACCAACTTATCTTTATATTTCATTCGAACGGTCGCTTGTTAGAATTAGACAAGACGGTTATGATAATGTTCATTGTTTTGGTTAAAAATGATAATCGATAGTACTCGTTATATGGAAAATATTATTAAGGAAGATTAGAGTTTGTTATATTATTCTGTCTATTGTATCATAAATTTATATTTCGAATCTAATTATGAATCGTAAAGAATGAAAAATATGGTTTTCCTATACATTTAAAATGTTTTTCGGATTCATTATAGAACTTCTACTTCAGGATGTCTTTCTTTCCTTTGTATTACTAACTAAGTTGTATATTTGGCGTTCTTTTGTTAATTGAATGGGGTAAAGAAATAATAACACAAGACCGGAACTTTTGATTATATATTTTCATTGTAATCGAAATATTAATTAACAGTAATTCATGGGTAAAAAATTCTAAAAGATTTTTGTCCAGTTTTATTTATGTTGTATAGTGATAAACTATTATTGATGAGATCGTACTAATTCTAATTGTACTGTGAAAGACATTTTGTCTTTTGATGGAATTACACATAGTAAAGTCGTTTCCTTTAGTTAATAAATATAATAATCCAACAATGATCTAAATATAAAAATAAAAAAATTCTATACGCATATCGAAGAAATATTTCTTTCAAATTCTATGTATTTAATTTATATTTAATAAATATAAATTCCAACAACATTTCTTGGGATTATCACCGAAAATTAATCATAATAATATAATAATATTATTATAGTATTGTATATAAAATATTTATGTCCATTTATATATGTTTAACAAGCAAACTGGAAGCATAATATTTATATCATTTTTTTCGCTAACATGGAGGATATACGCTACAACAGGATTCCATATACACACATACATCATCTATTCTCAAGAAAAGGAAAACCATATAAATCTATATTTGAAATACAAATAGGGTACGATCGTTCAAGAACCATATAAGAGTTGGATGGAAAAAAGTACTGTACCAGTTATATTCTTATAAACTGGTTTTTATGGAATGGTTGGATACGTCTTAAAACCCACAAAAATTTAGGATATACTATCCTTCTTTTTTTCCTATTCCATATTTGAAGTTTTTAGCGCGTCCATATTTCTGGATGTAATATTTAGCTGGAGGATATACTTTCCATACATTAACCATCTGGGCTTCCTTTCCTCGGTTATATAAAATATAAAACGTATATATTTTGTTTTATTTTCTTGAAACTCCCTAAACGGTGGGTAAAAGTATCGATATTGATTCAAATGGAACCATTCATCTTTATTTCATTTTTTAAATCTATGTATATTTGAGTACTAAGAAATGTTTTAGATGGAATGAATTGCAGGATGCGTTGATCGTTAACTAATGATACTAAACGGTCTTATTTTAAAATGGATATAACGCCAATTCTAGTTTATTTTCGGATAACATTTTAACGTAATTTTATTAATGAAGAAACAAACATATTACAAGGCTATGAAAAGATATAACGCTTCGGCCCATATAGTTATAAGGGCTTGATTATGCCTTACACTCTTTTTCCAGATTGGATACCGTATATGAAATCTACACATTATAAATTGCGTTAGGTTTTCGAACGCGCTGCTACATACCATTTTACTCTTGTAGTAAATCCATAATATTGAAATAGCGTACTAAATAACTACTTGTATCCCATATAATAAGATACATAATCTACCAAAGATAAATTATTATTTCAAATATTTCTTTCTTTATATTATTTTTTTTTAAGGCAAAATTGAAATTTTTCCAACATTATATACATGTCAAAATACATATTGCCTTTTATTTCCAAATATAAACCTCATTTGCTAGACATCGTATTTAATATGTGGTATGCTCTGTCAATTTAGACATGTCGGCGTCATCTTATTACCAAGAAAATATTAAGCCTTGTCTCAAGAGTCGTTCGTCATTTCAGTTTTATTATATTTTAAGAGACAAGAAGAGGAAAGAATCGCTGATAAATACTTTGATTTTATTTTGTTGTACCAGAGTACATTTAGGGAACAGGCTAATGAAGAACACATCAAATACGTTAAGCATGGATTTTGTATTGTTTTGATAAATAGACTAGCAATTATTCAATTAGACATACCGATAGTTATGAATGGAAGCCATGAAACTTTTTAAAAAATCGGTAATAAATTGTACGCTTCGAGAAGTAGTTTTTGTATAAATCAGGTGTGGAACTGTTAAGTCTTCCAGTTTTATTTATAGACACAAATTTATTAATTTTATTTATCCGTTATCATGAATATTTCTAGGTATTCCTTTGGAAAGATTTGCACATTGTATGTATGTATGTCCCAAAAGGTGTAACATACCTAGTTAGGCTAATTACTAAATTCATAGTTAAAAGTTGCGTAATGAAATCTGGTTACTGGCGGTTTTCACTAGGAAGAATTGGTTATAATATGTGTATTTAGCTAATACCACCAATGAAATTCAAGTTATTATCGAGGGATTGATTTAGCTAGCGGGTTGTTATGTCCGTATAATTTTCAAGAAAAAACCAACACCGTGTAAAAATAAATTAATCTTGGAATTAATAGTAAGTCTTTTCTGAATCAAGCTTTCACGATGATTTTAATAAGATTTCATTGGACACATTTTTATTTTCGGTATCTTTGTAATAATCTCCAGGATTCTAGCTCAAGTAAGAGACATACTTCGGATATAATCCACTCTTAGAACTATAACGAAAATAATTTCATTTCCCATGAATTTGACTCAACTGTGTAATATAAACCCATGTTAAGATTACAAGGCGAAAACATATTAACCATTAATAATTGTCTTGTTTTCTAGGATTTATGATTTGGTTTATGATTTTTTTCTGTCCTACTCTACTTATGGTGTATATTTAAAGAAAAGTGGCTGCAAATTCCTTTCCTCTCATCTCATGGAATTTTTTCCTTATTTCATATATGTATGTGCTGGCATCGTACAAAATACATTATTATTATTTCTTTTTTTTTTGTTCTTATCTGCTTACTCTGGAATATTATTAAAAAAATGTCCAATAAATTTATGATGAAAATATGTAGATGACAAGTAGGATGATATGTGTAAGTTTAGAGAGACTCTTATTGTATTTATATTTGTTCAAAATAATGTTTCGAAAAAATAAATAATTTTTTTTTGTTTGCATTCATATATTTCATACGGATATATGCAAGCACTAAGAGATTTTCTTGGATATGAAAAAGTTTTTAGAATATTTTTTAAGTTTGTTTGGTTCAAAAATATATGGTAAATGTTCCTGGAATTGGCTAGGAAAGAGGGTTTTCGTTTATGACTTATACTATGCATCATAGGAAATTACTTGAGCATATATTGGTAGTTTAAGTAGGATATCTTATTAAATGATGTTAAATGCTTGACATTTAAGCACATATGGTAGTCAGATGATATTTTTTTATTATCTTCATTTTTACGCTAATCACTTAATCAATTTAAGAGAAAATTAAGATATTTAAATTCATAATTATGGTGTAGTAAACAGACTTTTAGATTTTCGGTATTAATTTATTTGTAAACTAAATAAGGCATTCCCATAAAACTATTGACATATAATTTTACCATATGCTAGACGAATTTTTAAAATCTCTCCAAATTTTGAACATACGTATACTCAACGAATATGATATTATGTGCTGCTGTATGAGCTTATTATTCGAATTAAAAACAATCATTTACATCGACTAACCCCTGTTTGAAATTAAAAATAAACACTGTTTCAAATATAGAGTTAGAGAGTTAGAGTTACTGGCGGGTGTGACGATAATCGCCCTGTAACCACTGCGGCCTGAAATGGGCCTGTGGCATCCCGATGTGTATTAATTGAGTGCTGGCAATGAAGCGCAGGATTTGCCATAGTGCTAGTTTAACGATATCAGTCGGCTCCAACATAATCGTTTTGACTCCAACCCTTCACATTCGGCCGTCTCTTCTTCATCTCCACAAATTCTACACACGTTGTCCTACGATTGTCCCATCTTGGAGAGGGGTTTTTCAACTTACAGTGTCCCGTTAGTAGTCCTGTATTTCCTTGATTTAGTTTCTAGTTAGATTTAGGTATTCTTTCGTTCTTTTGATAAAGTGCGTGGCAATAAACGTCTTCGCTTGGCTTTGCCCTGGTGATTGTCGGCCCATTCTGATATAATTCCTACATGCTCCGGAACCCAGATTAGTTCCTTGTTGACTTAAGTCAAACGGGGCCTTCAGAAAGCTTTTAACCAGTTTAGAGTCGATTTAGCATGACTCTAGTGCATTCAGAGTAGTGTTTCACGAGGTGCGAGGCGAGGCGAGGTTTCCAACAAGCTCGGTCTCGCCTCGTCCGACGTGGCATTATAAATTTACCTCGCCTTGCCTTGGTCTGAATTTTTTCTTATAGAAATAAAAAATCGGATAGGTGGTATGAAAGGTAGACAATATACATTGTTTTGACAAATTCTATATTATTCTAAATATCACAGTTTTTTTTTTAATTTTTGTGAAGTTTTGGACGAAATGAAAATATATACAAAAAAAAATTAACGAATCAACTATTATTTAAATTTTGATACTTCATATTTCTTCAGATAAATCAGATTTAATCCACACGCTTACGCATAAGAGGGCCTTCATGGCATCGTCCTAGTCTCCTTCTCTTCTGAGTGTCGATGGCCGATGCATTCGAAAACAAGCATTCGAGGGGTACAGATGTAGCCATTATGGCTAACTTATCTCTTGCCATTTGCGAAGGTATTGGATACACATGTTGGTGTTCCTTCCACCACTGCAAAATATCTACACCTTCCTAAGCGCAAAGAGCCTCCAAATAAGAATTTAACTCAGCCTTCCAATCCTAAACATCGTCGTCGTCATCAAATTCCAATACTCGCCTCAGCCTGATATACGAGGTCCGAGGCGAGGCGAGGATGCCTCGTAGCCTCGGTGAAACACTACTTCAGAGCTGCCTGCCTGCCTGCTAATTTTCTTATTCTTGTAATTCCTACTGATGCTTTCTCGAATACAGAATTATATAGTGTAGACTTCGGCTTGGAATACGGTGGCATGCTCTCCCAGAGTTTTAGCGAACTGCGATTTGGGTTCTCCCTGTACATTCCGGCACCTACTCATGCATTTGTCTTTTAGAACCATCTGTATACCAAATTATGTCTCCCGTTCCGAACCTAGACCCGTATTCCGACCGATCGGAAGTCCGAAGTCCGATCGGATTGGGATTCGTATTTTGAAGCCTTTTCCACAGTGAAATGCCGTTAGAGTTTTATCGCTCGGCATACCCAAATCTGGGTGCATCCTAACTATGTCAAAGATTTTTGAGTGACCTCTAGTAGTTGGTAGTTGGGAGGGGGCCTCCACCCTAGACATTATTCTGTATACCGCCAATCTAGTCTCATTTTCCACTGTGATGTGGTGAGGAGACAGATTCAGTAGCACTTCCATAGCTGCCGTAGGAGTGGAGCTCATTGCCTCTGTGACACTTAGGCATGCCTGTCTTTGGATCTTTTCTAGAGTTTTTATTGTCATCTTGCTGGCAGTTTTATACCACCACACAAGTGATGCATATGTTATCATTGGTCTTATTACCGTAGTGTAGATCCAAAATAGAACCTTGGGGTTTGGGCCCCATGTCCTGCCACACAGTCTCCGACAAGTCCATAATGACAGGCCTGACTCTCATTATGGACTTGTCGGATATTTTCATTAGGTGTTTAGGTGTTTAGGTTTAGGATATGTTCATTATGCTCCGTAGAGAAATTAATGTCCACCGTAGATATTTGACAATATTAATTATCCAACTTCCTTCTATTAGTGAAGGTAACGATATTGGTTTTTTGGGGTTAACCCGAAGTTCCTCCGTTTCACACCAAATTTGTATAATCCAGAGGGCTTCTTGTAGTCAGTCAGAGAGTTTACTTACTTACCACCTTGTCTCTTACGATTATAACTAGGTTGTCTGCGTACCCTATGGCTTCAAACCCATTTCTGGACAGGATTTTCAAAAACTCGTCGAAAATATTTCATCGGTCGGTAGATCGATAGGTTGTCAATTTCTAGACGGAAATATGAGTTGCTCGCTTAGACAAAACAATTGTAATATTATTGTCTCTTTACAAGTAATTTTGATCGCGTGATTCAAAATTGTTATTTAACTTCCATGTAGAAATAATTCACTCCTAAAATTATGATTAAAAAAAAGGTAATGATGCTCAACAGTTAATTATATATCATGTTTATGATGTATTTAATTATGGACCAACATTAATAACGTAGATGATTGTTACCATTATACAATTTTAAGGTAAGTATTTTATGTAATAATAACATCAAGTATAATAAATATTTAGGTTTCATATGGGAGACTATTCAACTATTCATATTCGTTAGGTATATAATTAATTTCTAGCGATTCATTAGAAAAAATAGTATATAGTAGTAAATACTTGTACTACTATATTGGTCGATAATATACTTAATAGTTTTTTACATAGCCATATTTATCATCTTTTTCATAGCCGCTCACAATTTATATTATAAATGTTTGCGATCTATAATTTATGTTTTTGACTGGCGAAATAGACGGCGCAATTTTTTTTTTTTTTTATTAATAATAACAACATAATATTTTTGAAAACATAATTAATATATCTAATGGTAATGTTTTCAAAATTGATATGATGATGTTTAGAGAAGTTTAAAAGTGTTTATTAATTTTAAATGTCATACAGGTGAACATCATCACTCATTTTAGTTGGATATCATAATGAAAATAGGAATAACAATTTTGACTTTTACTCATGTGTAAATTATAAATTGGAATATAAAATTAACATTATTTCATATTACCGTAATTTAATTAAATATTTCGCTATTGCTGATTTTTCTGTAACGCCCATTTGTGAAATAAATATGGAAAAGCTATCAAATTAATATTATAACCTTATTGCCATACAATCAGTATAACCGGTATAGTTATACGTATAAGAATAAACAATTTAATAACTTCATTTTTGAAATTAGACACGCAACTAAAAAACTGAACGTTATGGGTATAGGTAGAGGTATATTTCTTTATTTATTATACAGTTGGCCAAATTGAAGTTGAACCTTAGTCAGTTAAAAAACTTTGAATTATAGAGGATCATTACAATCATTCAATACAAGTAAATAAAAATACGTTTTAAAACGATTTAGTCACTAAATTTGATTCAATAAAGTAACTTTCCCGATATTTCCAACATTTTTAGAAAATATATTCGTGCATGCGATAATTTAAATGTGTTAATGTTGAATAGGAAATAAAAGATATGAAAAGGACTAGAACAAAATCTAACAACCTATTGTAGAAAAAATAAAAATAACAAGTATTTAACAAAATTAACAAAAACATAAGACATCCTAATATAATATTATATATAATTTCTTGACTATACATATATGACGCGTCGTGACAAAGGGACCTTTTCTTGCCAGAGGTCAAATGAGTTTTTGATACCATTAGATTAATGATAAAATTCTGAAGAGAACGCAGAAATCGCTCAAAAATGTCTTAAATTGGCGAAGTTATGGGGTTTAGTTGGGTTTTGCTCGAAATTTTATTAGCATTAAACTTGAAAGCTTGCTCTAGTGATTTCTATCTAGAGATCAATCACTTATGCTGCTAAATCTCGGTACTAATAACTAATTTCAAGACCTGTGGGTTATCTTAAAATATAATGATAAGAAATGAAAAATTAGAATTTAAAAAGTTTGACTGGATAATCCGTGAAAATTTTTTTCATAAATTTGTCAGAGCTCAATATCTCAAAAAATATCAATCATCTCTTAAGATTAACATGACTTTCTAGGTTGACATGACTTTTTGTTGAAAATTAGATTTCCTATAAATGTGTCAATTAAATTTTCCTGTAAGTCTAGATATTTATGAATCAACAGCAAAGAAATGAAAATTGTATTCAAAAATTAAATTTAATAGCCAGTACTAACTCACTAGTGTTAGTTACAGTTACACTACAACAGTTATAGGCACTTTTGTGGATCGTTCAATGCATTTTTGAACATAAAGGCCGTTAAAAATAATTTCCTATTTTCCAAATATTTCTAATTATCACCGGTTTTCACCCACCCCCTTTGCACGGAACTCATATGCCGTACAAAACAATTATAAGTAGGTAAATTGTAGGTAATTTTCTCATCTTCATTTCAATGTTTTCTTTTTTTTCTGGATTTCTTTTGCGTAAAAAGCTAACATTGCAAGTTATAAGCCAAAAACCAATAAAGAGCTGTGAATTTGAGTGGTTTTTGGATAATTCCACATATTTGCCGAAAAAATTTTGGTTGGGCAACGTAAGATTCGTGTTCAGATATCCCTAAAAAATACACAGTAAGCCACTACAAACAATTACAAAAGCATCCGGATTCCGTTCAAGATTTCTACAATTATATATTTCTTTCTATACATATTTGACATTTTTTACCCAACAAATTTTATTTACCACACTGTTGAAAATCAATTGGAAATGTGACCTGTCAAAATCTCTATATTTCTATAAATTGTTTCTCACCTTACAATACATTTTTCTTTAATATTCAATTCTATAAGATTTTTTTTTATTAAGGTGTAATTTTACTGGTAATAGGGTTTGCTGACCTAAATGTCATTTTTGTGGAATTGAAAATTGTAGAAATCTTGATTATAGAAAATATGATTCGTATATTCGCTCGGTCATTTTCGTATTTTAATTTGCAATGTAACTACCATTTTTCAGTCGAATATTTATCCAATCATACCCATTCCTATGATAAATTGCGTCTAAATTGCAAATCGATTTGCTTCCTTAGTCCTACATAATATATGATTTATATGATTTGCCTAAATAAAATAATTTAGTATAATATTTTTTTCCGTGTAGTCAATCCTAATGTAAATTTACTAAAGTGTTGGGTTTTCATATATGAAGACCACAGGGGAAAAACAAGGTCCAAAAAATGATAAACTGAGTATATTTTGACTTTTTTCGATACTTTCACGTCGAATTTAGTGAATTTTCGACTTAAATTTTGAGAGCAAATATAGACTTTTCGCCATTTTTTTTTGTAATTGTGCCAAAACTACTAAGCGGATTAACAAAGTTAAAAGACTTTGTGTGTAATTTAATTACCCATTAACTTCATATCTTATTTAACCATATCGGTCAATTCTAACTCGAGATATGAAAACTAACTAGCTATGAAAAAATTTCAAAAAATTTGAAAAACTCATATCTCCAAATTCTACCCATAAAACAATGTATTGCCATTTTCATATTTAGCGGGCCCAAGTAGATGCGAAAAGTATAGTGGCATCTGTATCATGAAGATTTTTTTTTATTTGGCACATAATGTAATTACGAGCTGTAGGAAAGAGAATGGGTTCAGAAAATTTAGAAGTTATCTGGATAGGGAATACATTCTTCATGTTTAAATTTCCTACTTTTTGGTAACCCTAATTTAGGACCATCAATTTGAAATATTCCTGCCGCCTTCTCACTCTTACTGCGACATAAATAGGTGGGGTTAACAATATTAATTAATATGTATTGGTTTTCACTCAAAATCAGTCCGTCATCTTTCATACATCGAAATAATAAGGTTTCCTGTTCGGAGGAGTTCGGAGTTGCAGGTTGTTATTAAATGACGCCGTGGTGTCGATTGAAATGTCTACGCATGTCTAGACGAAGTGGAGCATGAGCGAATGATTCAATTTTAAGAACAACTTACCTTGATAGAAAATATATTCGAATTGCTTTGCATCTTTATTGGCAACAGAACGCTGCAGTTAGAATTGGAAAGCAGATAGCATTATAAATGAGGCGTGGGGTCATTAATATGTAGTGAGCACATAGAAGCAAATTATTATCTTATTCTCTATGGAAAGTGATAAGAAAATTAAAATGTTCGGAAAATCCTTAGATGATATTATAAAAAAATTTAAAATTATAATTAAATATTATATTTATTTCCAAATATTTATGACCTTACTGTTTAGCAATTTAAGAATATTTTATTTAAAATAAAAATAACAAAAATTGAATGACAAGGTACATTTATAATAGTATAGGGTGCCTTAGTATAATTTGGATCAACCGATTGATTTTGAAACACGATTTTCAAATCCCTGGAGCCTTGGGAAATTATAGAAGGCATTAGTGGTCTTTTAGCCAAAGTAAGCGAGTTGAAACAAAGCTTGTTATACATACAGTGATTTTAATTAATTAAGATACATATTTCAAGCATCAACAATTTAATTTTGATTTATTTTTCAAATTAACAACTTTGGAGCCACATACTGGTAACAAAAGCAATTTATCTAATTCTAAAGGTTTAATAGTAAAGTGTACCAAATTATTATTATTCACTCTACAGATGTCAGTTATGTTCGCTTGAATGTTTGTTATTTAATTTCATCTAATGCAAATTATTTCAATTCAATATTTCAATTCAGAATACTTGCGATTAAGGAAAACAGACAATGTGAGTTTAATTTTATTCTACAATAAAGAGATTCCTGTGGTTTAATTTGTTATAACAAAATGCAATATTTATTTATAAAAAAAACACTATAAACGAAACTTTATAATAAAATTTATTATCTCAGATATTTTAATTATTAAAAATTTATTAAGTTTAACTATAATACCATAGACGTAGAACATGTTTGTTTTTCATCGCACAACCTTTCGAAACCTCTCGTGTATTATATTATTCTCAAATGATACATAGTATGTGATGCAGTTTATGAATAAGAGACAATGTATAATTATGCATACATAAAAATGATTTATAAATATGTTGCATTTCTAGGTATAATTTCTCTGTGCAGTTCCCGTATGCTTTGTAAGAAGAATGCATCTTTATTAATAAATAAAATTATAAATTGCATGCCCGATAAATATTTCACACACTCACATTGGAGACTATAAAATATGTAATTAATAAGAAACAGAGTGTTCGCTATTGAGTAAGCATCGCTGGTCGATTAAGGAACTTATGCTATTCTAAATGAAAAATCCTTTGAAATTACATCGAACCCCCTGTATACAGATTTACTGGAGGTAATAAAGCATATAAGAGAATTATTGATGGGCGTTAAACTTAAATAAATTCCGGGATGATTAGTGGTACCATCCATTTAACAGTACAAACATTATATACAAAATAATTAACGCTTAAATATATTGTCTGGGTCAAATTGGCGCACCTAACGTACAAAACCATTTAAAATAAAACTTTGCCAATTTGTTATTAGTCTTTTTAACGACAATTTACCTTTAAATAAAATCCTCCCAAAACCAATAATTTTAAAATAAACATTGCTCATATGATATTTTAATTCATTATAAAATAAATAAATTTTCTGTTATTAAAAATGGATGGGAAAACCATTAAATTGTTAATGGGTTGAGAAAATCTAAACAAAGAGAGTTCAGATAATCGAGTACAGTTAAGTAAGTTTAAAAACTTAATTTAATAATGCGGTTTTTAAAATAAATACGTATTTAAGAAAGTTATTGTTAATACCAACTCCACAGATGAAATGTAATTTGAATTATACAGATCAGAGAGTTATCTGGAATTCCATACGAATTATTCATCGATCTATCTATGTTCCCAAATAAATTAAATAATAAATCCAACATAATCTTTTTTGGCAAATTTATTTCCGTTTTATATATTACGTGAATTATGAATATAAATTGAATATCAATATCTTTTAGACCACAATATACTAAATGGTTATTTTCTTGCCTTTAATATACTTCTAATTTGACCATTTAGAATCTCATTTGACAATTTTTGATTTGAAATCTCTAAAAATGGCGTCTAGAAGTAAATGTATATTTTCCATTCTTTACTGATAAAATGAAACATTTTCCAATGCATAATGTTTTCCCACAATATTTTCAAAATAAATATATTTATATATTGCCGCTCAATAAGTATGTTTATTGAAAATATTTTATTACTTTGTATTTCAATGCAAAACAGTCTTTTTTTATTTATATTGTGTAGTATTTAAGCTTCTACTATTTATGTGAAATATATATTACACTGTGGTACCAAAAAGGTGGATTTAGATAATTTGGGTATTGTGAACACGATGGCATCATTAGTTTTTCCCCTGCACGTCACATTTCGAAAAAAAATTCTTCCAAAAAAGTGAATTTTTTCAAATAAAAGCTTTCAAATTTTGAAAAATTAAATTCAAACATTTTTATTATAAACAAGAACTAAATCATATTTCATTTGAGAAATATATCACATACATACATACATACATATATACAGGTATGCCCCCTATACACCATTAATTCGTAGCGTATTATATGGAAACAGTGTTATATCAAAAACCAAATTGAATTGCGAGCAAAAATGCATTGAAAAATCGTCATATTTCTACTCAATTTTCTAAAAAATTTGACGTGTAGGACAGAAACTAATGATGGCATTATAATGAGCGCCCCCTAATTATCTAAAACCACCCAGTCCAGTCCAATTTTTTTTTCAAATTTTGTACCATAGTGTTATTAATAAGGAACGGATTTTTAGGTTCGAGCATATTTAAACCACTGCATACAGAAACAATACATAAACATACATAAACAAAATACATAAACTTTATTTCATATTAGGAAAAAATATAAAAAAATCTATAATTCTTAAACAAAATGTAAAAATACCCTTGCCAAATACTGCATTTTGCACTGAA
>JANTOP010049667.1:0-24099 GCA_027564815.1 Symmerus nobilis | reverse complement strand
ATTTTTTTTTTTTTTTTTTGAAAAACCATTTTTGATTTTTTTTTTAAAAGAGAAGAAATTTTAAATAATATTTTTAAAGCCACACACAAATTTTAAGGGCACCTGACATTTTATTTGTGTTTTTTAAGAGCCTAAATATAGATCCTGAGGTGTTGTTGACTTCATAAAATGTTTCTATGAATTTTGTGCTACATTTTGGAGCCATACCCAAGTTTCTAACAACGACTGACTTTTCTGTAGAATTTTTAGAAGATAGTGGCATATTTAAAAGTATTTTTGAGACTTTCCCTATTGCTTCTCGAATCCCGTTGACGTTAACGATCGTCAATTCACCGGGAGAAAATCAAGGAGAAAGAAAATGTGAGAAATGTGTCAGAAATTATATGAGAAAAAAATCAGGAAAATTCGGAAAGTCAATCGAAATCGAAAAAACTCAAGTAAAATCTTAAAAATATGGGCATAATCAGGAAAAAGTCGAGTAAATTCGAAATAATGTTCATGGGAACCCTAAAAGTCACAAAACATTGGGAAAGAGAATTGAAACCTGTGGGCGAGCCTGTGGGTATTTTACATAACTAACCCCCTGATTTTATAGGGGGCCGGTATAAAAGTACATCAGAAAAATGGTTATAACTTTACGTAAAATTTAATATTTTGGAATTTATAAATGAATTTAAATAGGAGATTATTAAACTTATCTATCAATACCATAAGGTCGGGGGGTCCCTTCACAAGATATATTTTAAAAATCTCGTCAAAAATCGATTTGAAAGAAATCCATTAAATTCGCAGGTTTTCTTACGAATTATAAAGAGTTTTTTAGGGGATGATTTTCCGTAAAATTTTCTAGGAAAGTAGGAACATCTAATTATGCCGAATTATTGCTAACTGAGTAAGCAACAATTCCTTTGGAGAAACTTTTTGGAAAATATCAACTCCTTCAGTTTTATAGGGGTTTTTAGGGGCAAAAAGAAATTCCAAGCTTTGTTATAGATAATTCATTTTATTTTATTCATTTCTTTATATTCAGTGTCTATAAAACGCTAAGAAAAATAACAAAAAAAAAATAGTCACCAGAGGACTATACATACGAACGTCATGAACTTGGAAATCGCGAGGAAAATGGTTCGAACCCAGGTATACGCAATAAGAAAATTTAAAATTACGAAAAAATTATTAATCACAAAATTCATCTGATTTCAGAATAATGCTCAGCACGAATTCAGGATCCTCGAAAATTTTTTATTCAAATTTTATAATTTGACGAAAATCTAAAAATTACGAAAATATACAAAATTGGACAATTTTATAAAAATCAAAATTTTTTAAGAACATCTGATCATTATTAAAATAAAGCCAATCTGGAAGTAAGCTCCCTCGATTTTTACGCGAAGTTTTCGGTTTAGAAACTGGGATTGCGATTCAAATTAATATCTAGAATAATCTTATGTTATTGTCATGTCATTATACTGTAACGAGCCTACTTAGTAGCTAAGACAGCTTAGTAGTTAATAAAAAATTATAACAGTTATCTAGAGTCTAGACATATACATTTCCTCCAGCACATGATCTTCCTAATTCGGTTAATTCCAAATTGAATTGAATTATTGAACCCTCTCATCTATCGTCAATATAACCTTTTAAGGAAATATATTGATTTTCAGAGATGATTTTCCGTGGTAGGTTTTCGAGAAACGATTACGATTTTCCCTGAAAATTTATTTTTCGAAATGGACTCAATGGGGTATCAATATCATAAAGTTCAAACAACAAAATTTTTTAATAATTCCCATCGAATTTTGTTTTAATGTTTCAAACATATTTTTAAGAAAAAAAATTAACCAAAATTTTCTAATCTAATGAATCCAAATTATTTCTAAGTAATTAAGGAAGAGATTTTGTTACCGAAATTTTTGACAAAATCAAGGGATTTTTTACAAAATTTTAAAAGTACATTTTTAGTTGACAATTTGTTGTTACTTTTAACAATTATATTGTTACTTTTAATATGAATCTTGTCAATCGACAATTTTTATTCATAAAATTCGTTTTCCTTCATACATTTTTTATTGCACAGGGTTATCAATTGAAAAGTACCCATCTAATTGAGTAAATATTACAAAATTACCGGCAAGAATAAAAGGAAGTTTTTTATTTTATTACTAATTACAGTAAATTGTGATCATTTCATTCATTATTTATTTTTCAAAAAAAAAATTCATTATTTTATTATCGGTGATTATTGTTGGTTTGAAAATTTTTTTATTATTATTATTTCCACAATTATTATACATTTTCTCGAAGTATTACTTTTCTATTTATTTTTTGGGAAATATAACAATATAACCATAATTACTAAATCTAATATTACCTACTTACGTTCTAGTTATTTAAAAAAAAGAAGAAATTAAATAATTTTATTTATAGGCCGGAGTATCTGAAGAGGATGGGACGGTGTTCTTGTATTTATAATATAAAATATTTTTGGATTTTTACAACTGAAACTATACCTGGAAATACATCGTATTTTATTGTACAATTGTACATGTCCCAATTACCAGGTATTGCGCTCAGTTATCGGCGATACGACGAAGGACAATGGGACAGAATTTGAGGCATTCCTTAATTTTTTAAATTTCTAAACTGATATTCATGATCTCAAATCGAGAATTCAAATTGAGAATATTCAGCAGACGGCTACTCGGCTCTTGGATAGTATTTAAATACGCATTTGTATCTAGTTTATCAGACGGCTCCCGGCTCCAACCAAAATTAATTTTAAATAATTTCAAGAGATTATGCCAAATTTAATTAAGTTGTGAGTTCAGTGGAGCAAGTTCAAGGTTAGCTGTTGGTGTACTCCTTCTCCTTAAAACGCTATACTAATAAATATTGCCGGCCTAACATTTTTGATCTCAGATCCCTACCAATATCGATTTATTGTACCAACTCTTAATGAGTTTTTAAAATTATTAGAGATTCACGGAGTTTTAATGATTTTAAATATGAAGAGGAATTAAGAATTCCCTTTCAATCTCAGAAGAGTAAAAATAACTAACGTTTCCTTCACATATTTGTGCGAAATTTACCTTAACCCGAAATAACCCGGCGGGCGTGTCCATATGGCAACACTGATATTGAGCTTAGAAATTATTATAGGACCCATATACAATATCCATGAGATTAAATAAAAAAAATTCAAAAATTAAATTCTGGGTTAATCCGGGTTAACCAATATTACGTTTATACAAGTACTTCGTTTCTTAAATAGGTGAGACACTTTTGATCATAGAAATGGGACATAATTTTGTTCAGGTCAGACCAATCTATAAGACTTAGCTAGATTCTTAAGCTGAGCTGAGCTGTCGATTATATCTAGAGTTAAACACGACATGAGAAGTAAGTCATTTCAGTCCGTATGAATAGAATTAAGCCAAAACTGTATATTGTTTTCTTGCCATCAACAATTTTTTGCAAGTAGTGAAATTTTGAATAGAAAAAAGCATAATTGCGCAATAGGCAAATTTTCCGAAAATTAGGAACTTTAATAAAAACAAATAAATTTCAAAAAATGGGAAATTTCGTGGAAATAAAAAATGTAAAAAAAAAACAAGAAAATTAAAAATTTCATGAAGATTAGAAATTTTACACAAATTTGAAATGAAAAAATTGACAAATCTCGCAAAAATCGGAAAGTTTCATGAAAATAAACAAAAATTTGAAATTACTATGAAAATTAAAAAGTCTCGAAAATTACGAAAATTTCAAAATTTCAAAAATTCAAAATTATCATGAAAATTGAAAAATCTCGTAAAAATCGAAATTAGCATGAAATTTCGTTAAAATTGGAAAATTATCTCAAATTAATGATGAAAAAATTATATTCACTTCCTCTATTACAGTATCCGATCTTCTCCGGGAGTAGTAATTTTCCCTGCCAGATTTTGGACGATTTTTTCATTTATTTAACTCATACCGGTTTAATGTTAATTTGACCCAATTTCTCCATTCGGTATATTTCGGTACTTTGACAAAACAGTGTAACTAGATTTTCTATTTTCCAAAAACAAGTTATAAAATTCTATTCTAGAATATACCCCTAATAGAATATACCCTTAATAAATATACCCAGACCCGCGTCTTCCATATAACAGTTTATGTCCGGGCCTAGATATGAATGCCATATTGAGAACTTATACACACACCTAATATTTACGAAGCACTCTGCATAATCCGTAGTTAAATGCGTTAGCTATAATCACCTTACCGTTTACCGTTGAGCCTTTACATTTAATTATTTGAATAAAAATTAGAATTCAAAATGTATCAAATTTTATTCCAAACTTATTTGATCATACGTTGCAGATTTGATTTAAGTTTATTTTTCGGACCAAAATAGGTTTGAAAGCATGTAAGATTTCATTCACAATTTTGAGCTTTCGCTTAGCTTGCAAGTTTATATGGCGCTTTTACTGTAAAATTTTGAGTTTCGTTCACAATTAAATTATTTCGATGGAAAGTCGGTTTCAATACGAATCAAATTACATATATTACCAAAGTTGAAGGTTTCTTTGGGTATTAAGAGCTTTCGTAGAGCTTTTGTATGAACATTTCAGAATTGATTAAAATTTAATTATTCGAAATAAAATTAGGTTTCAAAACGTGTGAAATTTCTTTCAAAACTTACAGCTTTTATTGAACTCTTCAGTTTCTGCGGAGCTTTAGCCATAACAATTTATGTTTTGTTGTGTTAAATTACTTGGATGGTTCAGATTTGATTATATTTTAATTATGCGGATTTCAAAATGTATGAGATTTGATACGAAACTTAAAGCTTCTCTGCAGAATTTCATATTCAGAGCTTCTGTACAAAAGTTCCGGATTTTATGTGTACATCAAATAAATTGGTTTGAAAATAAATAACTTATTGGGGGCCCGGTGATTCAAATTGGACCTAAGGACGATTATGATAATCAATTCAGTTTCATTATTTTGCGCTTGATGTTGCTATGCTACCGAAGTTGTAACAGCTCTTCAGATGTGATAACGGTATAGGGGTACTCTTTTTTTTTTTAAGTGAAACTTCTTTGCGGAGGGTAAACCAAAAATTGATGTAACGGAAGTTGGTTGGACATTTGGCCTACCAGCGCTTAGAATTGTGTCTATACCGAAAATAAATGTCGGCGCAGTGTGGAGACGCCAAATACTGAATTCAGTCGTTTCGAAATATTTCCATACCGAAAATAAATACTGAAGTCAGACATATCCAGACGTCAAAGCCAGTTAAATTGAGGTAGGAAATACAGGTGCAGTGTGCAGACGCCAAATACTGAAGACAATTGAAGACATTTTTTTCTGCTACAGGGTGACCCAAAAAAAGCTTTTACAGGGTGACCCAATAAAAATTTTTACTCCATAATTTTTTTAAAAATTTCTCTCTCTTAGAGGGTGACCCAGAATTTTTTTCTTACCAAAATCCATTTCAACCCAAAAACGAAACACAAATTTAATTAAATTGTCCAAAAGAAGTTTCACTTCAGCAGTGTGGTCTACTCGCACATATTTTTTTTTATTTAACAGAGATCCTTTAACTACTGCATTTGGATTTGCCTCATACTTAGGCGAGGCTAAACTGTCATTAATCGTTAATTCACATGTGGGTTTAAAATTGGATGAATTTAAAATATTTATTGAGTTTAAAATTGGATCTGAGAAGCATGAATTGGATGTAATTGTACCGGACGGAAGTTATCCTCCGAATCTACAACTTTAATTTGTTATTGGTACATATTTATCATTTAAGTGGTTGCTTTAATTTAAGTTACGGATTAAGTCGCTAATAAAAATAACATTTGTAAGGATGTAATTTTATTAAATTCAAAATTTAAAAAAAAAAATCATCAAAAATGGTACCGTCATGGCACAAGATTGAATTGACGGCCCAAAATTAACAAATAAAAAATTTCTGGGTGTACAAATCGAATCGATCTGCCTTTTAACTTTCCTGTTAATCCGTTAAACTATCAAATTTAAAATTATATCGTCCGGAAAGAAATGAACTACGGGAGTAGCCGTAATTGAGCCATTTACCTTTAAATAAAAAAAAGGGTATAATTTTTCTTTTATTATTTAACCCGTCATTCATAATGAATTATTTAACCAAATGGTGTATTTTGGTATATTTTATTACCAAAAATTGTTAAAAATTCATATTCGGATAAGGTTGCCAACTTTTGAACCATTATTTCCTACCCATTGTCCTACTTATATTTAACAACTCAATGTCCCCGATTCCCAGATTCCCATCGTTCCGCGCTGAAAAATGATTAACAAGAATTGGATGAGGAAAAAGTTTCGTGTAAAGATGAAATAAAAAAACTGTTTACCGTATTAATGGTTAATTTAGGATGTTTATGTTTTCATGAAAAAAAGATAAATTTTGAATGAAGAGAGAAAAAAAAATATCAAAATAAATACAAGATAAAAATAGCGTCTTCCGACAATCCGATACACAAATATATGTACTCTATTATACCACGAAAATATATTTTTTTTCTTATATATTTTTGGATGTTTAGAATGAACGCATGGTAACCTTGATGTCTTGCGTTTTTTATCTGCTTTTCTTTAATTTCTATATCCAGAATTGGTATTTTATATTAACAAAACTGAACTGCAATAAATATAAAATTCTCTGATAGTTGTTGGGAATTAAGAGATAAATTATGACAGATAAACCCAACCCGATCCGATAGATTCTGATTATTTACGATGTCCTCGAATATTGAATAATATTATTCAAGTTGGACAGCTACGGGACCAGGGAACTTATTTTAAATAAGGAAATGTGTCAATCCTAAAATGTATCTAACCGACAGCCCTTATTAACCCTTGATGTAAATAGTTTTATTACTTTTATGAAGAACATCCGTTCCAAGTTGATCCCCAATGAATTTAGTATTTATAAACCTGTGAGCCAGCCTATGAAAATTAAAATACACTTTTCCTTCACTTTCTACTATTTTATTATTCAAATTAATCGCTTATTTATTCATCATATTATAAGTTAGACAAAGACTGTCCCTAAGTCTTTTTTGTTGGTAAGTAATTTTACAATAGATTGGAACAAAATTTCGGAGGAACAAAGAGCTGAGAGAGTGAATGGGAAATGTTGAATAATGAATAAAAATTTATTTGTAATTTTATAACGTATGAATCTTGAATAAAATGAATTGCAAATAAATCGTAATTCTCCCATTTTAAATAAAAGTAATTTGTCGGATCTTTTGGCGGTTTCTAATATCTTAGCTTCTGGACTAGAAGAGCAAAATTGTCTTTTCTGTGTTTTTCTGACCGGATACGGATTCTTATGATTTATACCTATCGTTTAAGGCCATTTTTAGACGATTCGGATGGCAAAGTCTTGAGATAAAAAATAGTTGGGAAATCATCGATTTTGCTTGTACGATTGGATGAAAACCGAATTTCCTAAAAATATTCATCGCGACCGGGAAAAATCTAATGACGAGGAATTGTTCACAATTGAATAAAGAAGAAATGCAGTTGTTAATGTTATTTTAAAAATTAAATCCCTAATTTTGGTGATGGTTCCCGTACAGCCTAATTTTAAAATCGACACCTCTATCTATATCCTCTATAATTTCCAATGATATTTTAAATTTCAAATTTTCCACCACGATTTATTTAGGGGATGGCTGAATAGAGTTACTGATATAAGTACCTTAATGGGTTATTTAACAAGTTATATTTTTAAAATTACGACAAAAATCGATTTGCGAAAGCTTAAGGAAAGATATAAGGTCTAAGACGAGGAAACGAAAGGGAACCGTATAATAAGAAGACAATCAAAAACCATGTGGCGGTGAGCTCTCGGATGAGGAAACCAGAGTATTTGATGAAAAACGTGTTGCTGAAATAAATTAAATGAATCATAATTAAGTAATTAAATAGAAATGATAATTAAATTAAATAATGAATCGTTAAATTAATTTTATAATTTAAATTAGCAAAATAAATAAATTAAATTAATTAATTAAGTATAAGTTAAGTAGAAAAATAAATTTAATAAATTATATAATTAAGTAAATAAAATAAATAAAATGTCCCAACCAGTGGCGTGCAGTCTAACGCGCAGAAGGCGCAGAGCACACCTGAAATTATTTTATTTAATAATTTTGTCAATAATCATCAAGCTTATCCAAAGCTTTTAGTTTAAAGTTAAAAACTTTTTGGAAAATTAAAATTTCTACCGAAAGAATGAATTGAATTGAATTGAATGTAAATTATCCCTCTTTGAGCTTTCGAGATTTTTGAAACATGTTTTTTGGGGAAAATTTAAAATTTCATGAAAGGACCGATATATAAGATAGAAAAGAGATACGCGAAAAATCGAATTCTAAACTTTAAGCTGTCTTTGAGCTTCCAGTGGATTGATAAAGTTTTTAACGAAAATTTCATATTTTATCTAAATTTAAAGAATCAAATAAAAATTAGATTCCATATTATATAAAATGGTATTTTAATTTTAAGCTTTCAATGAGCTTTCGAGATTTTTAAAGCTGTATTTTAGAAAATGTTGAAATTTCGTTAATTACCCGTCATCTGGATAGAAAATAGATTGTTAAACGTAAATAATGAAGTTAGAAACTTAGAGCTTTCGTCGAGCTTTTAATAGTTTAGATTAGCTTTCTGCGGGAATTTCATATTTCATTTAAATTTAATGAATGGGATAAAAATTTGATTCCAAATTATATAAAAAGACATTTAAATTTTAAGCCTACAATGGGCTTTCGAGCTTTTTGAAGCTTTTTTTGGGAAAATTTCGAATTTAGTTAAAGCATCGTTATCTAGATAGAAAATAGAATTTAACAATGAAAAAGTTCCGAAAATAAAGCTTTCTGGGAGTTTTTAAGTTTTTGCAGAGCTTTTGTACGAAAAGTTTAGTTTTGATATTTTTGTAATTTTTCTCAACTAATTTATAAACTTCCTGCGTCATTACATTTTTTGGATCCGAAGAAATTAACCGGGAAATCCAGATCAATTGTCGGGATGTTCGATATTCAAATAACTCGGTGCTTGATATTCAAATTTACGAATTTCAAAAATTTCTTTAGATAAATTTCAACTTTTGGAAAATATTTAATTTTTGTATTTTTACCTAACTGTTAAAGCAACTTTCTGCATTTTTAAATTTTTTCCAGCCCAAAAAAATATAAAATTCTGCACCCTTTATGGAGATGTTCACACGCCACTGGTCTCACCCTACCACCGGGAAAAAAACTTTCGAAACCATACCATAGAAATTGGCTTAAAAAAATCCCTGGATTAATTTCCCGCATGAAATATCAAGAGTTCCTTAGACATTGTTTCGCACTTCACCATTACAGGGTGATTATATTTTATTTTTTCGAATTAAAAGTTAGTCATTATTTAGTTTAATTAAAAGAATTTTTAAAATGACGATCGTTCATTTCCGGGTAAATCCGAATTTCTATGAAATTTTATTCAGGAACTGGAAACTTCAATTACGGCGAATTGTTCTGAGATTACTAAGAAACAAATCGTGTTAAGGACAATTTTGTGATAAAATTAACCGTTGAATTATGATTGCTGCTTATAACGGGCCTTATAGCTTCAACTCGAATTTTTAGCCATTTCTTACAAGTGGATTTTTAATAATATTTTAGAAGCAAAAGTTATTAGGGGTGCCCCTAAGCTTAAGGTAATGATAAATCACCTCAATCATCCACTATTTGAATCCATTTCCAAAAATTCGAAATTTTAAAATTTTCCGATAATTTAGTACAGTTTTTCAAAATAGTTCCCATTTCTCCATGTGTGCCCTGTATCGGCCCTGCTAAAATCAGATGGTTAATTTTACGGAAAAGTTTGTTGTTAGGTTTAATTCTACATATTCAAGTTTTCCAATTCGTTAAGAAAATTTTGCGGAAATCTCAGTTTCCACGATTTCCACGAGACTGTCAGAAAAATTCGATAAAACAAACATTTTTGCCAAAATTAAAATGAAACCAAAACGGTTAATTTTTTCAAAATTTTTTTTTTAATAAAATCTCTTCAATAATTACTTAGAAATAATTTGACATCATTAGATAAGTAAAATTGTAATTTTAATTATTTCCGAAATTGTTAAAATTGTAATTTTTGTAGAAAATGTTCATAATTTCCCGGAAAATTAAAATTTTGAAAATTTCATTTCGGATTCATTTAGGGGACTAACTAATCGAGGTAATGATCGAGGATTTTCTAATAAATTATATTGTTAAATTAATGTCAAAATATCGATATCAAAAATAAAGTTAAATTCCTTGTATTTATGGTAATTAATACTCTGCACCAAATGGTGTCGTCTAATAAAGAAAACCATACCGGATTATATTTCCTCACTAAAATTCAAATAAAAAAATAAAGAAAAATCAAATTTTTCGGAAAGGATTTTAAATAAATTTTTTAATTGAAAGTAAATCATTTTTTGAATTAAATTGAAATTTTTGAAGTTAAATTATCTTTCACTCATTCGATTACTGGAAAACAGAAGTAATTTGTCGTATGTCTATTTTTAGTTGGCAGGAAATAATTTTGATTACTAAAATTCTGAAATTACCTCTCAATAATATTCGCATAAGATACTTACCAAGCCACTCCGGACTCGTAGAAATAAAATAAAAACTTCAAATGGAAATGTATAGAAGATCCTCACCTATAATTTTTAGAAAAGACTTAATTAAAAGCATTCAAAAATTTCGAAAATGTTCCTTGTCCCCGTTATTTTGCGACCAATGTAACTTTGTCATCAATTTAAAAATCTAAAATGATTTTTCCTGGAAAACTCTAGAAGTAAAAAAGATGTAAAATCAAATTCTACATTAAATAAGATTAATCTTTCTAAAAAATTATATCACAGAAACTTATAAATAACTTAAAATTATATTAGAATTCAAAATTTCAATAATTTATTTTCACAAGCTCGCTCAGAAATTTTTTTTTCCAAAATCCTGAAATAAGTTTTAAGTTTACCTCATCTTTTATTCAGGAAAAAATCTGTAGCCAAATCGAGTGATATTTTTTTAAAGAAAAATTCCATTAAAAAAAAATTTGATCAAATTCGTGCAAGAAATTGACTAAATGAAGATTTTTTAAAGACTCAAAATTCACTAAAAAAAAATGTTTCTTTTAAATCCTGAACAAATTTTAACAGATCCACTTCTATTGGCGTTTAATTAAACCAGAGTCGTAACAAATTCGTAAACTAACAGCCGTGATTGCTGAATATCATTCGTAATGAATGTCTGTTAAATTAAACTAAATGAGCTTAAAAGAATTACAGAATCGCTCCCATTTAAAAGGATGCTTGGTATACGGTCCGAATGACCACAAGTATTCAATCCTAAAACAACGTTAGGAGTGGTTTAAGTGTACTTCTAATTTGAATAACAATTCTCTGCTGTATGTTGTATGTATAATTAGATTATATAAATTTTTACAAATTTATACATAATAATTAACTACCAGTTATTTGGTTGTATGACCTAGTTTTTTTTTGCCAATTTCTATGAAAAATCTAGCAATAAATTGCTAGCTCAACGGTTAATGACATACAGACTTCCCTCTATTACCAATTCTGAAGACGTTGAATTTTATCACGTTAAAAAAATATCGTATCTAATGAAATTAAATCATGTAACCCACGATCGAAAATAGGGTTTAGATTAGGGAGATAAGTCCAAAAATTAATACGTTACGAACGAGGCGTATTAATTTAAATTATCCTAATGCTTACGGTCATTTCGACCACCTCTTCTCCTCTTCACTATCATTAAAAGACTTAAAATTGATTACTTTTTTGGGAGTTTTATGGGGGTAACCTCCTTCCCGAACACCCTAACTCCCCGGTTAGATGATATTTCTACGCAACTTGTGCATCGTATTTTCCCAACATATAGTCGACGGGTCTCGTCATCTTTCAATTTATTTCGCATTAAAAATGTTTCGTTAAGAAAAGGCTTAAAGACGATAAAATAGTCTTGTGTATAAATAAGAAAAGTCGGCTCAAAAAACGAGAAGAATTATTAAATATCAAACTAAGTAGCTGAACGGCTACCTACATAATATCTCATAATAAAATATTCTCCCAAAAAAAAAGAAAAAAATTGATGCTAAATCCTTTGCCAGGTCCGAATTTGGTAAAACAGTCGGGCTTTAAAAATCGGCTTTTACTAATGATTTTTTTCGACATTTTTCCGTTCATTTTCCCGACTTCTCTAGCATTGACATGACTTTGGTAAATTTCTTCTGATTTTTCCTAATTTTTTTGCGCTGCTATCGATATTTATAGCCATTTTCCGACTATTAAGACTTTATTCGATTTTGTTTTCACTCTTCCCTATTTTCTTTAAATTTCACTTAAATTCTACCTTTTCCTCAGATTGCCCATTTTTTCCGTAATTTTTCTGACTTCTTCTCCGATTTTACTTACTGAGAACTTTATTTCTTCGACTTTTTCCGACTTTCTTCATATCTTTTATCGACTATTTGCGAACTTTTTCACTTTTTTCTGATACTTTTCAAAATATCTTCCGATTTTTTTAGATTTCAGACCTTGGTCTTTTCTAACTTTATTTTTGACGATTTTTTTATTTGTTCAGGCGGACTTTTCCTATATTTTACGAGTTTTTCCAATAAATTTCTTCTGACTTTCTTGAATTATGAAAAGCAAATATGTTTTACTGGCTTAGTTCCAAGAAAAGTTCTAAAAATCAGTCCAAGAAAAATCCTTGTTGAGACTTCCTTAAATCGTATTATTTGAGAGTTACCCCCTAATATCAATCTTCGATAAAAGATACGAAATAGAGAATCTTTTAGGCTACGAAAACTTATATATTAGGTATCCCATACCTCACTTTCTTCTTTTGGTGGCCTTCGTTCGTTTTAATTTTACAATGCGAATCTGGACCATTTGATTGGAATCCCAATCATACTAAGAATTTATATATTTGGCCCAAACCAACATAATCTTCCACTACACTTTTTCTTCTCCGATTTTAAACAAAAATATTTTATATGTTTTCCAGACAAACTATAGACGACGGGTCGGGGTTGGGATGGTTGGAGGGAAATTATACAAAATGATAAAAATTATTTCTTTTACATTTTTTTTTGTTCGTTTTATTTGTTGCTTAATATTTGTTTTTTGTCTCTTCTCTTTTCAAGACATGTTTTTTCGAAACCTGAAGATGCCATAGGATCCAAGGAAAAATACCACCAATACATTGGCAGCGGTATAAATAAACTCCCCAGTTTATTTACAGGTAAAAGGAATAAGTTTTTGTTTTGTTAAGTTAATTATCTAACATGAATTTTTTTTTATGATAAGAAGCAACCGGGGGCCGAACCTCGGATAGAAAAATATTTTACAATCCCTGAGATATTTTATCGTTTTTGTTCGTATTATTTCTTTTGATTTTAATTGTTTGTTTCTTGGATGGAATTTGGTTGGTGTTGTTTCGCCGAAACACACCCAGAATAATGGAAATGTCAGAGGAATTTTTCTGCAAGAGTGGACAATTATGTGAAAGTGAGAAATTAGAATTCCTGAAATTAATTCCCCTGATAAATAAAATTTAAAAAAAAAATTTCTTATCATAATCCCAAGACTTCTAATTATCCGTTGCTTGGTATATCTGGCAGTAATTAAAATTTAAGAAAAAATTAAGAAAACACGAACAAATCTTCTGGTCCGTTAATAAATAAATTTTTTTTAAATGTTAATTTATGTTAAGTCGAGAAAATATTTGTAAAACAGGTAACCCCTGTCTAACACGATGGATTTCAATTGATTATCATATTGCGGTACCTTAGTAATTTAAGCTTAAGTTTTATATGCCTTGTTTATCAAAAAAGTTATCAACTAAATGTATCGTTACTGAAATTTTGAAAGTTTGATAGTTTTTTCGAACTTAAACCCTTATCAAAATTCTGGGTTAAATTAAAAAAAAAACTTGAGAAACTTAATTTCTTCAATGTTGATTTGGCAACAATTCTGTGTTATTAGATTTCTCTGTACCGAAGAAAGTTTTTGGAAAAAATCGATTGTCCTACCGAGCGATCCAAAGGATAATGGAAATTCAAGTAAAATCGATTTAAGTTGAGTCGATTTTAAAATTTTATTAACAAAAGTTTATCCAATTTGGCTGCAACCTTTTTTCCTGCATAGTCGATGAGTTCAATTATATTACTAAATTCAGCGTTTTCAGATACAAAATTATTTGACTCAATTATGAGGGTAGCTTAGAAAAAGTGACTATTTTCCGATATCTATTTCGCGAAATAAATTTTTTATTTCAAAATTTTATTTAAAAAGGTGTATCCAATTTGGCTGCAATCTTTTTTCCTGGATAGCCGATGAGTTAAATTATTATGCTAAGTTTAAGGGTTTTGAGATAAAAAATTATTTGACTCAATTATGAGTGTAAATTAGAAAAATTGATTATTTTCCGATATCTATTTTGCGAAATAAATTTTTTATTTCAAAATTTTATTTAAAACATTTATCCAATTTGGCTGAACCCTTTTTTCCTGGATAGCCGATGAGTTAAATTATGATACTAAATTCAGGGTTTTCAGATAAAAAATTATTTGACTCAATTATGAGTGTAACTTAGAAAAATTGACTATTTTCCGATATCTATTAGCGAAATCAATTTTTTATTTCAAAATTTTATTAAAAAAAGTTTATCCAATTTGGCTGCAATCTTTTTTCCTGGATAGCCGTTGAGTTAAATTGTGATACTAATTTCAGGGTTTTCAGGTAAAAAATTATTTGCCTCAATTATGAGTGTAACTTAGAAAAATTGATTATTTTCCGATATCTATTTTGCGAAATCAATTTTTTATTTCAAAATTTCATTAAGAAAAGTTTGTCAAATTTGGCTGCAACCCTTTTCCCTGGATAGCCGATGAGCTAAATTATAATACTAATTTCAGAGTTTTGAAATTAAAAATTATTTGACTCAATTATGAGTGTAACTTAGAAAAATTGATTATTTCCCGATATCTATTTCGCGAAATAAATTTTTTATTTCAAAATTTTATTAAAAAAAGTTTATCCAATTTGGCTGCACCCTTTTTTCCTGGATGGCCGATGAGCTAAATTATAATACTAAATTTCAGGGTTTTGAGACAAAAATTTTATTAAAATAAATTTCGTAATATCCAAATCTCGGTGGAGTTTTAATTTCCACGACTAAATCAAAATTGGCCTTGCCGTCTATTGGCCTCCTCGCTGTTCCTGTTGCTTAAAAAAAAAATAGAATAATTTTTTCGTAACAAAATTACGAGATAAATTTACGTTCAAACGGAAAATTTCAAGAAATGAGTTCAATATGCTGGGCAATAAAACTGTACACAGCACGTGCCGCCTCCATATATGGGAGGGGAGAGAGGCAGAGTTTCTGGGACTCGACTCGACTCGACTCGGACTCGCCGAGTATTTGGGCAATTACTCGTACTCGGGACTCGACTCTAATACTCCCCGAATCTGAGTCTTTGAAATTTTTAAATATTTATATTTTAAATGTTCTTCCGTCAAAACATGGAACTCTGCAAGAAAAAATCAGAACAGAGCTAGGATCGAGTTGTTTTAGATCCTTAGATTAGAATAATTCATTTAGGAACCTATAGTTTAGCTAAACTGTTCACATATCCTTGATGGTATCGATTTTAGTCCAGAACGCATAAACCAGCCCAATTGCTGGTTGAGGTCTGAAACGATAAGACTCTGCACGACTGGATGCAAATTTGTGCAGAGCCAAATGAGCCACAATTTGTGCCTACTAAACAGGCTTTAGATTTAGCAGCACAATTATTGAAAAGGCTTTTACAAAAACAAAAAGACAAATTAATGAGCGAAAGTAAAGGAATTCTTGCTTTTCAGAAATACTTAAAAACAAGCAAGTAATCTTGAAGTTCTGTACAACGCTGTTTCTACTGAATAATCTACTTCTACTTCAAATTTTTGCACGATTGATTTAGATCGAGACTAGCAAACGAACCCTCTCAATGCGTTAGTATTTTTAAAATATTATTATTATACATAAAAGCCAGAAATGCAAGGAAGTCGAATAAAGAGGATCAAGAGGACTTGACAATTATTATTCAAAGAAACTAAAATCTTTACCTCAAGGAGCGATTCATTTTTACATTTGGATTCGAACTCGACTCGGACTCGGTGAGTCTTCAAAAAATTGGACACGGACTCACCGAGTTCTGAAAACCCGAGTTTTCAGAAACCCTAGAAAAAGGGGGAGGTAGGTGACAAAGGCGCAGAAAATTCCATATTTTAGATTTATTTCCTAATTTTATTGTTGGGAAATTTTTTGGAAAACATGTGTAGATGAAGCAATTTTTTCCAAAAAATTTTTATTGCAAAATATAATAAATGGGATATTTTTACAGAATTATTTTGTTCAAAGGAACTTTATTTTGACGAACCCTATATCCATAAGTTTTACATTGCGATTATAAGAACATTTTCTTTAAATGATATTTTTATGTGGACAATTTTTGAGGGAATTTATTTTTATGGGATATTTTTTCATATATTAATCTGTATGGAAATGTACGACTTTCTGGAGATTAAGAATAGACGTGCGGATAAAATCTCGTAACACATCCATTTCATTTGGGTGTCAACGAAACCATTTTCTCGGGGGGTCACCTGTATCCCAAAGTACGGTGTCGAGAAATTTACCAAGAAACCAAACCATTAAAAATTGGATACCAAGAAAATTGTTGCTTACCAACTAACATCTCGTCGTTCCGAATCAATGTGTGCGAGTGTTACATTCATGGGCGAGTGATGGGGAAGACTGGTTTTCTGAAGCGGGTGATAAATGGATTAACCCGAAAGATTTAACTTACACAAAATTCTGTTTCGAAATGGAAACAAGAATTTATGTGAGCTACTAATTGGCCGTTTTTCTTAATGAACATGAAATATTTTTGTTGGAACTGAGTGAATAGCAAGTATTTTCTATTTTGTACTTTGTAACGAACAGCTATCCGTTGAACCAAATATCCCTATTATAATTTTCTCTATATTTTCTATACGTTATCTATTCATTATTGTATCCGAGAAATGTCCAAAATATCCCAAAAAAATCCCATACAATTTTATATGAAATTTATTTTTTTATCGGATGGGATATTTTTTTTTAATTTTTTAAAAACTTCTTATTTTGACAGGATTTTTTTATTGGGATGTTTAGTGGAAAGTGTTCCTGGTTTTTATAATATTTATCTACTTCAAAGGGTTAGAATATAGAAAACTACTTAAAATAAATTCCTTTATTACATCTCCTCCTGAAAACGGGTAAATAATTAGATAATTTGAACACTTAACGTGTCTATTTCAAACATTTTGACAGGAGAAGATCAAAACATTTCCTTCTCTAAACTCTACTTCGTTCCCAAGTAAAGTAATCATTAAAATTAATATAAATTATACCTACGAACCGTCGAGACTCAAGAGTTTGTTCAAATATCTAAATTAAATTTGTCCCTACACCCAATTCCCGGTCCTTTCCCTGTCTGTCTTTTCGAAAATATTCGTATTATGTATTCGCCAACAAATAAGATGAGATAGTTTTTGAACAACTTCAATATATTATTTAGAAGAGGGTAAAATGTTGTGTAACGATATATATGAGGGTGACAGTTATGGGTATCGGGTAAATATTAACCCATTTACCATATTTCGAATCGTTTATCAACTCTGTCTGCGTCAATATATATAATGATCTTAATGCCCATTGAAGCGGCACAATCATCCGCTGTGTTTATCGAATATTATACGGAATTTAAAATTTATATTATTGGGTTGAACAGGAAGTTTTAACGAATGAATTACAATATGTAGAACTCTAATCGAGGAAAAAGACTGAATGACACTTTTATCTCCTTTAGTGTCCGTTAAGTTATTTAGATTAACATAGATTAAGAGACATTTCGGCAGTTTACAAATTATCCCAAAATTCTTATGTATAAATTTGGTTTAGGAGTTTTTGAATCCCAGAAATATAGATGACCGGGGATACCTTTCAGGACTAGGGGGTTTTGACTTTTCTAAATATTTCTTTTTATAATTTTTCTACATTTCTCTGCCTTTTCCCGAAATTCTTTTACCTGATTTTTCACCAACGCTCTCTTTCTGAACTTTGTCGATTTTTTAAGGACAGCAAATTAACATATAATCTTTCATTGAATTAGATCAACCCACTCTATCTCAAATTTATTCAATATAAAATGTTTGTATTGAATACGTAACCAAGTATACAGTGGGTATACAATATAACGTACTCTCCATAGCTCAAGCGCTACTCATCGTAGCGCTCACAAACGGGCTCACAACCACTCTGAAGCGCTCGTACCTGACGTAAACATATCTTTTCGTTTCTGAAACCCTTCTCTCACATTATCATTTTTATCACGAAATTTTATACAGATTCGTTCATGCAAACTTGATTCCATTGTAAAAATCGAGGATAAACAAAAATGCAAACGACAGTCATACCAACCTTACAAAAAAAATTCCAAGACTCGGGCGATAATTTGTAGTCGCAGTCGTTTAGTAAATGATCCCCCACCTGTTGTTATGAACGGTGAAATATGGCTCTACCTCGGTTAGAAACCTAGGCCTCATACGAGTGTCGTGCAGTCTAATGTGCAGAAGGCGGAGAGCACACTTGAAATATCAACAAAATCATTACCAATTTCTATTGCTGCAAATTGCTAACTCAAATCTGGCCTACAGTCATTTAAAATTTATTTTCCATCCTATAATTTGAAATCTGGGAAATGCAAAATTTTCTGAAAAGCCTTTAAAAAAGTTTTGAAAGCTCAGCGAGAGCTTTTAATTGAAATATTTTTTTTTTCAGTATGGAATTTAATTTCTCCTAATAATTAAATTTAAGTGAAATCCGAAATTTTCATTTAACAGCTCGAGGCGATGATATCGAAAGCTCTAAAAAAGCTTTATATTTCGGTGTAAAAGCTTTTAAATAAAATTTTATTTTAGTCATACATACTATCTCTCGATAAATAAATTTAAATGAAATCGGAAATTTTCGTTAAAAAGGTTTGTGGAAAATAAAAATCTCTAAGAAAGCTTTACATATGGGATTAAATACTCTCTTAAGATGTCGGACCGATCTGGATAGAAAATAGATTTAAAACATACAAAATTAAATTCGAAACTTATAATTATAATTAATACTTAGTTTGGATAAGCGTTCTGCCAAAATTCCATATTTAATATAAATTTAATAAATCGAACAAAAATTCGATTCCAAATTATTTAAAATGGCATTTAAATAAAATTTAGCTTTTTCTGAGCTTACTATGGTTTGAGATAGATTTTGACAAATTTCATATTTTATCTATATTTAAATGAATCGAATAAAAATTCGTTTCCAAATTATATAAAATGACATTTTAATTTCAAGCTTTCAATGAGCTTTCGAAATTTTTGAAGCTTCATTTTGGAAATAGTTCAAATTTCGAAGAGGGACGTTGATCTGAACAGAAAATAGATTTTAAAGCGTTTAAAATTAGGTACGAAACTTAGAGCTTTCTTTAATAGTTTGGATACGTTTTCTGCGAGAATTCCATATTTCATTTACATGCACGCCACCGCCACTCAATATCGATCTAATCATGGGGGCAATCACGGCAAAGTGGCTGTTTCCCGTGTTTTTAACGCTCTACGTACACTGCCGTTGCACCGTCATATAACGCCACTATTTGCCCGACCTGAATAAACTTGGTTAAGTTCCTGATTCGACCCCATTTTATTTTTGGTGATTTGGTATTTGCATCATCTCTAGATTTCAAATTAAGGAGGATTATGGAGCGTGCTTTTAAGGCATGTGTTTGGTACGCATTTGGTCTTCGCTGGTGTGTGAGTGTTCTTCCCTTCGATCGGCGAATTTTGAGATGTGATCTCTTTGAATATATCAAGTTTAGACCTTCATGTCATGCATATCTATCTGTACGACAAAATTCAATTTTGTCGTTCTGAACTTACTAGACAACTGATTTTGTCTAGACAAGTCAGCTCAATGTCTAAATCGCTTTTTTTCGAAGTATTTCGTACTGGAACCAATTGCCTGAACTAGTATCAGGGAGTGTACCTTGTGTACAGATTTCGGACAGCACTATATTAATTACTGTTGGGGTTTTTTGTTTGAAATTTCCTTTTAATTTGTTTTTAATTTAATCTCATTATTTTGTTCTTCTAGTTTTTCATTCTTTTTTTTTAATTTTTGGAATTATTTGATTTAAATTAATTTATGTTATAATTTATGCTGATTCGTACATGCGGAGCTAAATTCGCTAAGGATTGAAATGGTTGTTTTACATTTTTAGAACTTTCCGGTTTAGCTTAAATTGAAATTCCCATGATAATTTTAATTATTTTAATTTGTATATGGGGGAAAGAAATACCCTTGGTGTTAGGCGCGGAGCACCCCCGTTTTAGAAGCATATTTGGATAATTATTTCAAGCAACTTTTAAATATATTGGACTGGGAAAGTTAAAAAAAAGGGCCCACATTTGCACTACACGTTTTCAATACCTTGGGAAATGCCATAGAGGGGAAAGAAGGGGGAGGAGCATAGGACCATTAGGTTTCCGAATTAAATCTTAATAGTGCGGGAAAGTTGCCATACGTCAATTCGAACTCAGGAAAAAATTTTCTTTGAAATCGGACAATATCTTCCGTTCGCGCATCGCAACCGAGGTTTGCGAATTCGAACAGAAATTGAACAGATATATGAAAAATCGTAGAGGGAGTAACGGACGTCCGATCCGTACGTAGCATGACCTTAAGGTACACTACGAGGAAAAAAATGTTTCACCCTCTACCCCACCCCATTTCCACCTCCTAGGGGGAGTGGGAAAGGCCATTTCTCGTCAAGAATAGCCAAAATTTCCGCTGATGTAAACCTGTGTGAAAGTTGATTTATCTATCTAAAATTGTATACAAGATGACCATGGGACTCAAAGCGGAAAAAATTTACCCCCCTCCCTTGTCGCGCCCTCTGTCTTGTAGGGGTTGCAGAGGGGGGGGGGGAGGTTGAAGTTTTGCAGCTCTTAGCTCACCCTCAGGCCAAATTTGAAAACGTTCATTATGGAGACATGTGGTGCCGCTGATTGGGACCCGTCAGCTTTTTATGGTAGCTCGGCTGCCACCGAGCGTTCCCCCACATCCTTCCTTTCCTTCCCTTTCGTATTTGACTCTGGGATTCTCTGGGCGAACTAACGCTCCTCGATCTCTGCTGGCTCTGATTGTCATCTTACCAGGCTGCGCAGCTCTATCTGAAAACTTTCTGTTCGATGTTCTTTTGAGTCACGTAGCTCACGCATTAACTTGCTTCACTTTAAATCGTTTTAAACATTTTAGTCATGTGTTTTACACGTGAGGGTACACACTGTCCATTTTTTGGTGCACCAAAACCACTGTTGCCATCAGTCCTTCCCGCTAATGCCGACATTGTCAAATGTTGTAGATATGGTCTTATTAATGATAGTAACACATCTCTTATCTTTGATAGGAGCAACATTAGAAGAGAGTAAGACAAATGTAGATTAATTTTATTTTTATAATTTTTTTTGGAATCATTACAATTTTGAAATGCCGAACAGAGTTTCCCAAAAATACGGTATAAGTAGAAAAAAAGGTGAACAGTTTAAAAACAATTTAAAAATTTAAACTTTCAGATAAAAACAAATTTTAAATGATGTTGTTTTTTTTTACCCTCAATGGTCCATCATCAGTACTGTAGAGAATTTTTTGTCCTTTCTTTGTCATCTTAATGTCCTTATGTCCTTATGGAAGTTTTTGTGACTTATTACGAATATTTAACGATTGAGGCTAGGTAGTCAATCTAGCGCAGAATTCTTCTTAATGTTGTTTATTTAATTTTTAATTTGTGACTTCGCCTTCAACAGTTCAGCAGACCCTTCTTCCTCGATCACCCAAACCGTTCTTTCAATCAACCTGTTTTAATCCACCCGTCTGTCAGGTGGATTCGAGTTTGTTTTCTTATTCCCTACGCTAAATGATGAATTATATGATCGGGTACGTTGGGGTCTACTCGCGGTCCCCTAGACGTCGCTTGTGGGAATACGAAAGAACTTTCCATTCAATCTAATAAAACCATAGCCACTCCTTATTGGATGGATTGACAGGAAAAAAAACTTGTATATTATGTATTTTCTATATATTTTATATTTTCCAAAATAATGATTAATCGTTTTCTTTTTCCTCTCAGATGGGGTTAGAGTTTTCTAACAAAAATACCGAAAAACTATATAATACAGGAAATTGTGTCTAATGAATGATTTTTAACTGAGTTTTCGTAAAATATATGTTTTCGTTTTCAAAATGCTTTTAATATGGGTTTTTCCATTCGAGAAATGATAGATAGCTGATGGAGAGACAATATAAAGAAGGGTCACCAAAACCGAAATCATTGAATAATTATAGACAATAATGTAGGCAATTAGTTGGGTTGAAATGGCCCATATCCATTATATGAAATTTAAATATTTATTTGAGAAAAAATAATCTACCGTGGAGAGTAGAGGAAGTTTTTGTCGAATGGCTTACCATATCCGGTAGTCCGTAGAGAAGATTTACTGACTGGATCTCTCATACTTATACTGTTGGATACTTACTGTTCGCAGAACAGTTAGTTTAAATTAATTTTCATTTTATTTGAGGCCACGAATGTATTAAAAACAAGAACACCAAACAAATTTCCCAGACCACCCTTTGTGGTTTTTTAAAGGCCTAAACACAATATACCAGCTTTTTTTATGACTTACGTACAACAATGTGAATAATTTCAATCGTTCACATAATTCAAGCCACATAATTTCTAAGAAAATATTATGATGATGAAAAACCAAGAAAAAAAAACTGCGTTTTTTTCGGTGTTTTGTTGTTTCGTCTACAATCTTTACCCATGCATGTTTCATTTCTCGGGGTTTTTATTAGAAGCAGCTGCCAAATAAAATTAGATTCACATATTAGATTTTTATTTTATGTACTCGTTCAGCGTTAGGATGGTGTTTCATTTATTAAATACTGAAATTTTATAGTAAATCCACGATTTGTGGACTCTAAAATCCGCCCCCCAGCTAGAAAGATTGTTAGAGTGAAAGTAACACGTAATATATCACTCAAAGTTACATTAGCATATAATAAAGGGGGTCCCAAATCCCAATGACTCATGCAGTTTCATGTGCTGTATGGCATGTGACACCGTCTTGTTGAAACCGCATCCATCCTTCCACATCCATATCTTGCTATTTAGATACCTCCAGCCCAAAATCCGCACCAAACAGTAACACATTGTGGATGCATTTTCTTCTTAACAATCACTCGTGGATTGTCCGAACTCAAAATTTAACAATTTTAACGATTAACGAAGCCATCAAGATGAAAATGAGCCTAATCGCTAAAAATGATTTCGTTCCACTTATTGTTAGTCCAAAATCCATTCAACGAACTCTCTTCGCTGTGCGTGGTAAATAGGGTTTAGTTCTTAAGTCAATTGAACGTTGTAAGCAAGAAGATGCAAATCTTTGGTGCGAAGACGCTGCTGAGCAGTGGCGTGCAATCTAATGAGCAGAAGGCGCAGAGCACATCTTCTCATATATCGCATATCTCTCTTATTGAATCTTTATCGGTAAAACTTAAAACCAATTATTTCTGCATAAACGCTAAACAAAATTGGAGAGTTCACTTTTAAAACCGAGGAAAAGTCCAGTAAATTTCGACTTAATTTATTCGAAAAAGCTGTGGGAAATTAAAAAATTCGGGGATTAACCATTTCCGTAAAATTAGGGGGTTGTTTTTTTTTAAATTTTGCTCTACAGTTTCCTCAATGAAGCTTAATTTCCCATAATCCAATTTTCGGACTCCTTAAGAAAATTTCCCGGAAATTTAATTTTTCTAGAAGAGTGTCAAAATAAAATAAAATAAATTTCAAAACCGA
>JANTOP010049556.1:0-24101 GCA_027564815.1 Symmerus nobilis | reverse complement strand
TTTTAATTTCAGCCTGTACCTGTAATAATATTCTTGAATACTTAATTTACAGTATCTAACTCCACAAAATACTTAAAACTTGTTTGCTATTGTGTACCAAAATTTTTAAATCCATAAAAATGCAAAACCTTAAATATCTCGAAATAGTATAAAGTGGACTTGTTCCATTTTCAAAATAAACGGCTCATTTATAAATGTTTATTTACATTGCGTCATGAATTCTAAATTACTTTATTCATTGAACAAATCGCATTTTTCATACTCAAACATCCGTATGTTATTATAGTATTTCATTATATTTATATCGTACGTATACTTGGTGGTCAACACAAAATGACCATAGCATAAGTTATATTTACACGTATACAATATTTTCATTTGAAATGTGTGGGAAAAGTGATAAGCTGCTAATATATACAGATCTTGTATGTACCAAATATTTATAATGGAATCTGGGCATTGCATATATACGAATATGTGTAGTACCTACATCAGTGGAATGGACACTATAATTCCGGTTGTTTTGCGATAAAATGTTTTAATTATTTTGGTCACTGTGAACCACAAATATAGTTATAGTATAGGGTAACCTCAATTATTGTATTAATAAATTTTATTTTACTGAATAGCACAATATAATTCTCTATTCTTTCATATTAATACATTCTAACGGTAGTGGTGTGAAGAATATGTTATTATTTTGGTCATCGATAGAAATCGACATGGTAAATTGTTGCTTGAATACAAAAATGGAACACATGCTAAATTGTAAGTATGCCATATGTTCCGTATATTATTATAATTTTAATATTTTTCAATCGAATATTTTCTTATATAAACATTTTTTTAAAAAAAAAATTTCTTTATGAAATTGTGTAACCCATTAACTCATCAAATAAATAATTATCCCATTAAACGTCTTTTAGCACAATTATTATGTTTTTCTTAAAAAAATATATTATTAATAAATTTTTCTTTCTATTAATAACTCGACAAACTACACAAGATTTCTTAATCACTTATTATAATCAAGAAATAAAAAATGAAAGTGCATCATTATATAAACTGGGATGATGTCTCGAAATTAAATACTCGTAGAAAAAAATCTCGAATTTATATTGTCTGTCTATTAGCTAGGCATGTGAATTTAAGAAGATGTCGTGTTACATAATTGTGTTAAATGTTGTAATTATTATTAAAATGTAGAAAATTATAGTACCTACCTATAATATGTTTAATTTTATATAAAAAAATCTACTACAATTACATACCTACATACATACCCTTTAGTATATTATTATTTATAATTAAATTAATTGTTTTGAAGAAACTTAAACAGAATTTAGTTCTACAAATAATCTGTTGGTCAATGTGGTACTCGAATATTACATATCAAATTCAAAATGCAACATACCGTACTCTACCCCATTCAAGTAAATTTAATGATTTTAAACTATCTTCACATATTATATAAATGATGAAGAGCCAGACTCTAGAAGCATAAGCTGGCTTAAATAACATATCTCTTTGAACTTTTCTGCCAATTGATGCATATATCCCACAAATTCAACATCTTATTTCGAAGAACTAAATATACAAGTACAAATATGTATTATATATAAGTTATTACTCAAATAATTTAATTAGTTTATTATAATTAAATTAATTGATATAATCATATAATTTGATATGATGTAAAACGAGTTAGGGCGGAAGTAATTAAATTGATGATATTTAAAATGATTTGATCAATTATATTGAATACAGTGAATATATGTATACATCAGTATAAGCTTCACGTTGTTTTCATTCATAAATAACACATCACATAATTGTATGAGCAAAAATCTAAAATATGTCACATATGTAATTCGCATTATAAATTCTATTTTTCCTATATATTTAAATAATATTAATATACAGACAGATTTTTAATAAATAATAAATACAAAGCCTCTCTAACGAACAGATTATATTCATCAATTTTATATACAATACTATTCTACTGCTAATAGAATATAAATTGAATGAAGGATTTATCTACATTATTCTACATATTATGAAAAGAAATATTGTGGTTTGAATAGTATACCAGCTTTAGACATTTCGATTTAACAAGCTGTAGCATCTTTTTCAATTAAGAGCTTTTGCATTGTCTACCATATATCTTTATATGTTATACAGTTTTGCGAGAGTAATCTGCAAACATTTAAGTTATAATTCAGAAGTGTTTTTAACATAATCGGCAGAAGCGAAAATGTCGCAACAATTTCCACACATCAAACCATAACAACAAAGGCACTAAACCCAATCACAACAATTTATTATTTATGTGATTTTAAATCCAAATTGGCAATTAAAGAAGTTTTAACGTAATAAATAAATCATTTGTTTAATAATTTAATTTAGCTAGAGAATTTAAACTTTTATTGCAGATATGACTTCCAAAATGACTTAAATTAATTTTTATAATTTGTCGATTTGGTATCATGATATTAATGAATTTAACGCAGTGCTGAGGATTAAACGGAATTAGGATTACATATTATCAAAATCTGAAAATATATCGATAAGATGCTTTGAAAGTTACTCTTACGCATAAGCGATTGAATTAAAAAGTGACCTAATCTTGTTTTGAAAAAATTAAGTCAATATATTTTATTGAGAAAAAAAATGTAATATCAACAAAAAACTAGAAATGTTAATTATACATACACAAATAAATTATTATAATAACAGATTTATAATGAATGAATGACTGTATTGTTATTTGGTTGTGTGTGCCAACGCAGATCTTAACTAAATATAATTATTATTAATATTGAGATTATGGTGATAGCTATCATAAATAAATTCAATATTTTGAAAAATATATAATATTAAATAAATATTATAAAATAAATATTAAGTTAAGAATTTACAGCCCCTCCGAACGAGTAAGTAGATGACAGACAACAATCTATTTTTCTCCATTTTTGCTGCACTAGAAATTATTCCTAAGCGTTTTTAGGTCCCATGCTTTGGAAGCTCATTAAGCATTTTTACTTTATCTACTACAATCTTAAAAAATGAGAGCAATACATTCATGTTAGTTAGAATATTTTATATCAATATTGTATAAATCTACATAGTTTTACTAAAATATACCTGGCTCATTCACCCCAGTTTATTTTCTTGTAATAAATGTAAATATAAATTTAAATAAACAAATTTATGAAAGCTTTAACATATCTCTCAAAGTTTAATTGTTATTTAGAAACAGTTATAAATCTATTATAAAGGTCAATTAACATTCTCGTATAATAGACAAATTTATTTGAAAATGAAATTTTTGAAAAAAAAATTGGAAATTGGGAATTCTGCACAAACTTTAAATTTTACAAAAGTTCGAAACTATCAGGTAAATTTTGGGATATAATAATATTCGAAAATTTTGAAAAAAATCGGGCAATTTCATGAAATTTCGAAAATGTTCTAAGAATCCCATAATTATTATGTGGAATCAGAAAGTAGTAGGTAATATTATAGTTTGAAAAGTCTGAAATAGATTTACCTCCTACCGGTACCGGTATATGATTCAATTTTCGGTTTTTACAATATATATACCTATATACTATACATGTAGATGTTCCACGCCAAAGTGAACAAAAATGGTTATTTTTGTCTCGACCTCTTTCGATTTTGATAAAAGTCTCCGAATATTTAAAGGAAATTTTGATAGAATCAAAGGGACCCTACAGTCTATCTTTTGATTCATTGAATCCCCACACTGACCATCGCGGGGAGTGGGGGAAGCGAGGGGGTTGAAATCTTTAAAAATTACTACTTGGGGTCGAGTGATAGCTCATATGAATGGGTTTTCAAATACAAACACAACAACGTAATTTATCGATAGAAGCATTTTTCACTGATCTATGGCCATTTAAAATTGTCGTGGACTCTCACTCCTAGTGACAATCCATAAATGGCCATAACTCAGCTAAAAATGCCTAATATTTTTTCGGTGGGTATCTTTCTATCATAGGGTGACAAATTGAAAAAACTGAAAACCCCGGTTATTTTATTCAGAAATATCTTCAAAATGCTCTATTTAATTAATACCGTTCATTTGATATATCACACAAGAAAATCGAATAAGCCGTCTAGGAACAAGACGCAAATCCTGATATTTTAGCAAAAATATGACACTTTGAGGTAACCCTGTATTCGTAACTGTAAGTCGGATGGCGAAACAAAAAAATATGTATTGAATATTTTTTCAACCCTAACAAATTCTGAATCTCTTATCAAAATCGAAAAAGGTCGAGACCAGTGGGGGTTAATTTGCTAATTCTCGGCATTTGGGTTTTTGTGCCCAGAGAATTTATTTCTCTCAACTGAAAGTAAGTATTTTGTATAGTTGATGTCCAGTACTTTCATTGGAAATATACATTTTTGGGGTTTTTCTTCTTTTATTTGAGATATCGTATTTTGAAATTTAACATATACCTCGGGGCGATGCGACACATTTTTGGCGGAGCGAAGCGCCGCGCCGCACCTACATTTCTGCTGTATTTCAAGTCAATTATCACAAATATAAGTAACTAAACATAATCCTTAGTTTTAACTGTGCAGACAGTAGAACTCTTCCCGAATATCTGTTACTCATATGTCGAAATTCTGAAAATTGTTGATTTGGTAGCAAAAAAGGTGGAGCGCCGCGCAGACTCGAAAAGTGCGTCGCCTCGCATCCGGAACAATACAGTGAAATTCAGTAATGTAATACTACTTACTTTATTTTGTTCATTTATTTATTTTACAGAATATTTGTAATTTATAATTGAATTTAATAATAAAGAGTGGCACAACCGGAGCTGCGTATCACCCAAAATGTCTTGGCGTGTCACCTTTGACACGTGTATCATAGATTCGCCATCACTGACCTATGCCATGGAAAACTGAGGTATATTATTGGAAAAGTTAACCCTTCGCCAACATACAGATTTTAATTACAAAAAATACGTGCAGCTCGAGCCATAATAAGCATGAAATTTTGTGTTTATTACGGATTATACATAACTGGAGGGGAGGAACTTCACGTTTTTAATGAAAAAAAACTTCATAAATTATTTAAAAAGAATATTTGATTTATTTTTTATTGAATAGCAAAATTTCATGTAGATAATTATATTTCTAAAACATAACAATGTACGTACACTCACCATATCCATTTGATAGATTATTGAATATATTTCAATAAGCCAGGAGCAAAAGGATGTTTGACTATGTTATCGCCGTATAATATAATTACTCAAATAATATTATAATTTACCTAAAACGAGAAAATCAAATTAATTTGAAATTAATTATAATTAGTAGTTAAGTCTGTTTAAAGTAATAACAATATTATTCAGTAAGATATATCTCCTGAGTTCCATACATAACACATGCGTACCCATATAAAATATAGGAAATCAATCATTATTCTACATAATCTTGAAGAAAGGGTCATTTTGTAATATTTTCTTTAGAAATAAAAGAAATATACTACTTATTCATCATTATGATAATCGGAACAATTTTCATGCAAAATAGTTGATGGCAAATTTTTAAAAATTATAATTTTACTTTTAGCTAAACTTTTTATTGATCCCATTTTCTATACTACAAATTGATTACAAGGAATTTTTTTTTGAGTTCCTTAATGCTAAAAGTTAATTTTGAATCCACATTTTTTATATTTTGTTGTTTCTTTTAAAGTAAATTACGCTAAAATTCAATTATAAATTGGTGATATACATATATCATTTACATGTTGTTTCGAACCGTTTACAAACGGTTTACAAAAATCAAATATTAAAAAGAAAATAGTTACTTCCAAACTCCATATTAGTCATTGAATTGATGCAGTTTACATAAATAGCATACATATGATGATTATATGCATTTATAAGTAAGTACATCAAACATCAATCCTTCAACTTTAAAATTTATGTAGCAAAAATGAATATTCATAATGGTAAATTGTATAATAATTTGTTATCAACTGCTATATTATATTACATATTTACGAGAGATTATTTCTCTAAAATACTACATATATGTTGCATCAATTTAAATCTACACACTTTGCAATAACAATGTGTAGGCATATTGTGCATTGCAGTCAACAATCAAAAATTGCAGAAAATGAATTAAATTGGATGAAATGAAATCAAAATAAATACTATAAATACTGTTAACTGGAATTTCAATAATTATTTTAATTTGATAATAATACATATTATCAAATGGTCCAACGAAGAACCAACCATCATTTGTTTAAAATTTCGACAATTCATTACACAAATTGATATGCTGATTAAAAACTTATTAATTTATAAAGTAGTTTATCCCTTCATTTTAAAATTATTTACCATGTTACAGGAACATTTTAAAATTATTCTCAAAGGAAATACGTCATTGATAAAACATGTACAGTAATGTAATATTGAACCAAACAAATAGTAAGAGGGTCTTAATGTGGTTAAGTCCGATAGGGACCTATTAACTTTTAAGAAATGTCCGTAAGTTTAATTAGTGTCTTCTTTACATTAATTTACTAAATTACACCCTAGAGACTAGAACGGTGTATATATTTTGCATGACCCCCAAAAATACCTTACCAGATAATGATCTTGTACCATTTGTTGATTTGATACCGCACCATAGCTACAAGTAAAAAATCCCTTCCCCAATAACTAACTTTTAATTTATTTAATTATAAAAAAAAAACTGACCTGTGACAATAAACCACAAGTCTTTATCGTAATCGTAACAGAAGAAAGAAAAACATATCTTGAGATGAAAGGGCTTTTATAATAATCGTAGGAGTTGAGTTGTTCTTTGTATAAAAATCATACAATCTCCTCGTGCACGAAAAAGTTGGACGGGAAAATTTATTTATGAAACAAATAACAAACTTTGTTTAAATTAATCTAATTTAAAAATAATATTGAAACATGACTTTATTATTAAAATTTATATTCCATCATCCATTCGAAGATTAAAACAATACAAGAAGGTATGTAATATAGGGAGGAACAGTTCAGAGATGGCCAACTCGTTTTAAGTACCCAATTAATTATCCATTTCCATGGTTTCATAAGTTTAACTCATAACAGATAATGGAATATTGGAGGCATTCTAAATCTCGTTTGGTTTGGTTGCATAATAATAACACTTGAAACAGTTCGAACATCGCTGTTTTTGTGTGAACGAAGAAGTGGGCAAATTTTATATATTTCGCGGTTATTTATGCAAACAATTGTGAAAACTTTATTACTTTGTTGTCGAGTGAGAATGGGTGTATATTTCCACTCAGATTTTTTTTCTAAACTCTGTTCCTTTGGTGAATCTTGTATATTCGGTGTAGAAACCAACCATTACTATATCTGGTTTTCGAAATATATACTTATGGTTCTACTTTTCTTTATAGTTCTTTAAGGATATAACCTAATACCTACATTGTACACAAAAGTTTTAGTACGGGTTTTCTGAAATTAATCTGTGTAAAAGGTATAAATATACGTATAGTAGAACAGATCTCTGGACTTACGGTCGTTTGATGTCTATATAATTACGTAACATTATAAATTGTAACGATACTCAAACAAAACGAGTATTATGGGAAACCTCAGACTTTTAATATACAAACTTTTCATGTTAAGATGGCAAACAATACATAAAGAAAATTTATTCTTTCTTTTTCTTATTTTTTTAATTCAGTATAATTAATATTATTCAAATATTCGTAGAATTTATTATTCAAAGAGTTTTTCCTCTCGTCTTATTTACCTTAATTCTACCACTTGGTTATGTATGAGTTAGAGTATTTACCTTTATAAATTTGTAGGATGATGTAAGACGAGTACTTATCATTTCACGGGTACAATCGCAAATCCTATTTTATATGTTTTCACTTATTAATGTTGGTATATATCAGAATAATATGCTGGTATTTATTAAAAATTTAACACAAAAAGATATCCACCAGAAGGTTTTTCTTAACAAGTAGAACACTTGCTTTTTTTAATATTTAAGATGTGTGACCGTTTCATAAAAACATCAAAAAAATTAATGTTCGTTTGGTGAAAGAAAAGCGAGTGAACATTTCTCTGATGGATTTATAACCACTTTTTAAAAGCGTCTTCTCAACTTAATGGTATTTTTAGAGATTAAAAAAAATTCTGTTTCTAAAAACATCTTTTATTTGTATAGTTAACGTCAGGGAAAAGCCGTAGATAAAATTAATTCAAAATGAACATTTAAGTACACTGATACTGCTTTACTTCGATGACAATAAATAAGAATTTTGATGGTTATTCCTAGCCCATTCCTATATTGCAGTTTCGTAAAATTATATAAAGTACTAGGACAAGGGTCGGCAACCTATGACCCGCGGATCACCGAGTGACCCACTTGAATATTTCAGTGACCCACTTGAGTTTTGAAAAGAAAGTGTGATTGATTTATGCAAAATTCTGTAGAACCGAGTCATTTCAGTATATGTATCTCCACTTCAGTGCAGTCTAATGCGCAGAAGGTGCAGAGCACACCTTAAATATCAACAAAATCGTAACCAATTTTTATTGCTGCAAATTTCTAACTCAAATTATTTTATTTAATGAGCTTTCGAAATTTTTGAAGCATTTTTTTTTTTTGGGAAAATTTGAAATTTCGTTAAAGGATCGAACTTGGATAGAAAAATCGTTAAAAATTAAATTTGAAACTCCAAGCTTTCGTTGTGCTTTTAATAGCTTAAATAAGCTTTCTGTCAAAATTCCGAATTTCATTTAAATTTAATGGGTCGGATAAAAATTCAATCACAAATTATTTAAAATAAAATTTTCATTTAAAGCTTTCAATGAACTTTCGAAGTTTTAAAAGCTTTATTTTGGAAACAATGGAAATTTTGTTAAAGCATCGTTGTTTGGAGGGAAAATGGATTTAAAAATGTTAAAAATAAGGTTCGGAAAATTAGGCTTTCTGTTAGCTTTTAAGTTTTTGCAGAGCTTTTGAACCAAATGTTAAGTTTTGATATTTTTATATTTTTCCTCAACTAATTTGGTAGCTTATTGAATCATTACATTTTTTTGGATCCGAAGATTGGGAAATCCGAATCAAATGTTGCGATGTCCGATATTCAAATTTCTCGGTACGAGCCCTTACGAATTTTTGATTTTTCTTCGAGATAAATTTCGACTATTCCAACATATTTTATTTTTGTATTTTTACCTAACTGTTAAAGGAACTTTCTAAGTTTTTATATTTTTCCGGCCGAAGGAATCTGCATACAAATTCTTATGGAGACGTTGACCGCACGCCACTGCTCGACTTTAATAATTTTATCCCGCATTTAAGCAGCGAAGGATGTGGGGGGCATCATATTCACCAAAAAGATTGTTTTAAAAATAAAAATACCACTGACCCGAAACGTCATCTTAATACTCACATTTTGGTTGGTTTTTACCCGCAGCCTAGAAAGGTTACCGACCCTTGTACGAGGTTAGCATATTTTGTAAATACTAGTATTTACAGGTCGATTTTATATTTTGTATATTTTATACGCCCAGCTCTAAAATTCCCGTTTTCAACTTTAAATTTATCAGATAAGATAAAAGTAAGTCACCCATCTCGGCTAAGAGAATTAAAATTCTCGATTTTAAATTTGAAACAAACAAGGAATTTATTTATATTAAAGGTTTTGTATTCATTCATTCACCAAGTAGCTATAGACATTTTTAAATCTCCAAATTACGCACTATTCCGTCTATACCCGTATTTCACAGTATTCCCCACGCGTGGGTTATGCGTAGGATGTGCCATGGCTGGGTTTAATTTGCGACGGGCCTAAACCTTATCAATATTTGTGTTGGGTAGCACTTGTATCGCCATATGTAAATAATCGGCCCACACTTATATCAACCATATTCCGGAGTATGTCTTCGGTCCTTACCTCAAACTCAAACGTAGTCTAAGTTCAGGTAAAATTGATGTACTGGCCTCATCTCTAAGCCTACTTTCAGCCCAGTGGAGGAATAGGCCTAACAATAAACCCAACCATAATAAACGAGTCTAACTCAAGTTCCAGATATACGTTCCAAGCATTGCGCATATCGAAACTACGCACCTTTCCCTTGGTTTGTTACTGTAACTTCTTAACTTGAAATTCATAGTGTTCCCTAACTCAAAATAATCTGCTACTATTAATAACCATGCCCCTATTAACAAAATCGAGAAATTAAAGAATCGACTGAATTTGGGAAAATTTAATAAAAATCCGAAAATTCTATTGCAATCAGAAATTTTAATAAAAGCTACAATATAAAAAAATTTATATAAAATTCATAATAAAAAAAATCAGAAATTTATTAAAATTACACGAATTTACGAAAATTGAAAATTTGACAAATTGGCTAATGGGAAAATTCATGAAAGTCGTAAAATTTTAAAATTTCAAAATTTTCATATTTATTTTAGAATTATACAATTTTAATGACGATTTTTTATAAAATTTCTAAATTTTTTCAAATTTCCTATTAGTACTGCAAAAACGTGACAAAAATAGCGTCCGTAAGACATATTTGAGAGCGAGTTTACGGGTTTGGAGCTGCAGAGGTTTGCCCGCCATCTTGAAAATTAGAGTGAAATAGATTGCCTTGATTATCTCAGTTACTAAGAGCGTGGCAAAAAATTGGTATTCTGTGCTTTTGTAGATAATTCAATGCACTACAACTTTTTTATAAGAAATTTTCTCAAGCACAATTAATAATAAAAAAGTTATTAACAAAAAAAAGGAAAAATATGAGAAGCTTTGGGGTACCATAAAATGTTTATTTGGTCCTACGGTAAAAATTATTTTTACTATTCTTGTAGAGCATTTTGTTACGAATAATTTTGATCTAGGCTGTATTTGGTTCCAACAAGATGGTGCAATGTGGAATACATCTCGTGACACAATCAATTTATGTAGGGAAAATTTCAGTGATCGTTTATTATTATTTTTAAAATATCAATGATATGAGATGCGTTGCAGCTATCGCCTCATGCACTGGTATTTAGATGACCTATAGGTTATTGGTTGGGGTAGTTATAGCATTCTAGAGGAAGAAGAAAATTCTTCCTTTCAGTGCCCTATCGAGCTCCATCGAAACAAAGGAATGTCCGGTACCCGTAAACCTGTTCATTCTATTTGAAAGAATGTGCATGTCAATGAAGTCAAGCAGTTGTGCATCTTTGTCTGTTTATATATTACACTTTCTTTCCAGAACTCAAGTGGGTCACTTGAAATTATCAAATGGGTCACTCGGTGACTCGCGGGTCATAAATAAAAATAATACAATACAATAAAAAAAATCAGATTACAATTACACGAATTTATGAAAATTTAAAATTTCGCGAATTGGGAAGTGAGAAAATTCATAAAAATCATAAAATTTTAAAATTTTACGATTTTAATGATGATTTATTATAAAATTTCCCAATTTTTTAAAATTTCCTCTGGATCACATTCTAAACTAGATTTAATAGTACTCCAAAGAGGAAGGGGGGGGGGGGTTGTGTTCGATGAATGGTTTCTTATAAGTGATTTTAGGAAGCAATGAGGCTATTGGGGATTAATCATTCTAATTCGATGTCACCAAAATCTTATTCTTAGGGACCCCCGATTACTACTGGTTTCGGACGAATCTGAATTACTGTATCAGTATTACTGATTAATTTTGATTTATTTAATTCAAAATGTTGTTCGATCTATTTAATTAGCTCCAATTTATTTAGGAATTTAGAGATACGATAAATTGAAATTGTACATTTCTTCAAAAATTAAATTAATGACTGAGTGATACCATTTCAATTTCATCCAATTAATGAATTACATCGAATTAATTTGTAAGGGTTTCAGATGTAATAAACTTCAAATTTTTCAGAATGCCTATCTTCTACTCTCCTTACGATGATTTAAGATTGTCCCTGATCGATAATTCATATTGATTTCACTAAATTCATTTTAAAATGATATCCGCCTAACTTTCGATTGAAGTTTTAGTGTATTTAACATATTTCAACTGTTAGAAATCTTAAGCATTTAGGAGTTTTGCATAAAACTTATTTTTTATTTGAAACATCCGTCTACCAGTCAGTACACATTTGCCATTTGCCTTCTATTTTTCTTCCTCTGGCGTATAAATTATATAATTTGGTATGCAGGTATTACCTATTACCGTATACAACTAACATTAAGCTTCACCCATAAATATGATAAAATACAAGTGTGAAACTTTACACAATTACTGAAAAAGGTGCTTTATCTTTTCTATACCCACCATTGGTATAGAGAACTGATAATTTTTACCTTTTACCTTTAAAAGAGATGTTTTTCAAGCATACACACAAAGGCGCAACGTAAAAAGATAACTCTTGATGAATAAAAACTTGTCTAACCTGTTGTTACTTTCAACTGATAGTATAAATGCAGCCCATTAACAGAACGATCTCGATTTTAAAACTCCTTAGGTAATTGAGGAATTTTGTAAAATAGAATAAATATTATCTAGTAATGCATAATAACCACTCCTAACTTTTCCTTCTTAAGAATAGGTAAGTTAACAGAATCGAGATTTCCCTGTATAATCTACCTAGGAAGAATTTACTTTCAAATGGTATTTAAACCATTGCATTTACAAAATTAATTTCGTAATTGTACAACTTATATTTATACTTGTATATCGAAATTGTTTGAAAACTAGAAATAAGTAGAAATATAGTCAACTCAACTATCATGTAGAATCCACACATGGATGAATCTTAATTGAAACCAAACAAAATTTCCTATGATGTTATAGGTCGGTCCGTCCTATCGATTTTGACCATCTAGGATTTTGGGTACCCAAAAGAAAATTTAATTGTACATAACACAGGAGTATCTTGTTGGTTCCGATTACATGTCTGTATATACAGTTCTATACTCAACACCTAATGATTATAAATACAGTAAAATATACAGGTCACCGGTAAAATACAGCTAAATGTTTGTTCAGTTTATTTACTCTTTAAAACTTGCTCAATAAAAATTGTTACAAATTTGTTTTCGAAATATTATATTTCTACTAATTTATTAATGGTATTTATATTGGTATGATACAATATAGTTAAAAGATAATTAAATATTTGGTTAACAAAATGTTTTGTTTGGTTTGGTGGGTTACAAAATGCAATTATTAATATAATTAAAAAATTATTATCCTGATACACAATTTGCATTTAAAATTAATTCAGAATTTACGTCATTCATTTACTATAATGATAGTATTTAATTTATACAATGAAACTGTTGATTCCCTAATTAAATTCCCAGCTTGAATTTTTTTTTTTTTTTTTTGGATGAATCACTAGTCAATCATTGGGATGGGTTTGGTAGAACTTTCGTTCTGTAAGTTGATGTTAATTGTCTCGCTTATGCATTCTATATTACTCATATTACTAAAACTCGCATTTACCCAGTCGTTTTCCATTACAATGAACAATTAAATTCTCCTTAATTAAAACATTACATATTCGAAATAATTACTTTATATGCAAATATTATGCACACTCGCTAAATATATTATACAAATATGTATATATACAGATTTAGTAGATATTATACCATATAAGGAGATGCTATATTAACCATTATAATAATTATCGTTGGGCAGGTATGTCGCATAATAAATAGTTGCAATAAAATAAATCTGATTTTAATGTTAAATTATTCTCTGTACGGAAACCGGTACCCAAACAATCTTGACCGTCTAAAATCGGTACTTCTAAAATACAATTATAATTATTGATTAATAAAATTTTTATTTCCAAAATAAAAAGGAATCAATTAATCAATAAAATTCATATTAGGTCAGATGTTCTTCTGCTAATCGATATAAAAATCACAATAGCTGATTTGGCATTTTGTACCTTATTCTTTCCTCTCCAGTCACTTTCGTCTAACTATAACTGAATTTTTATGCACTATGACTTCTTCACTAATTTTTTAATCTTATAAAACGCTCCTTATTCCAAGAAAACATGAATATTTACGCGGCTTGAATATTTTATTTCCAATCTCTGACTAATTCTTCGACAGCAAAATATTCCATAAGAGTCGTAATATATATCGCTTCAGTCAGAAATATCAACCAGATTATGATGGGTATGATCTTTTAATTATAATCTAGTGTTATAGCAGGCGTGCAGTTAGAATATTAACAAAACCGTAACTCATTTTTGTTGATATTCCGATCAGTGAGAGATATGTAGTTCTTGAAGTCTTGTTTTTGAAGATCTATACTCTCCATCGAATCGAAATGGAGGTATCGTATCGGATTAGAGCTTATACGCTTTGAACTTTATTTTCTATTGTAATAATTTAAAATCAGTGAAATTGAAGATTTCTCAAAAAGATAAAGATCATCGAATAATTAAACTCTGCCAATAATTAAATTATATGAAATCCGATTTAATCGTTGAAAATTACGATGAAATATAAACGAATATTTTGCATTTCGATTTTAAATTTAAATTTTTACGTTTTAAAATCTATTTCCTATCCCAATAATTTAACGTCATTGAAATTTAATATTGTCTGAAAAGAGCTTTAAGAAACTTCCAAAAGGTTATCCAAAGCTTTTAATTAAAATACTATATTATTCATTTTCAAATCTATCTTATTTCCGGATAAGTAAATTTAAATGAAATTGGAAACTTTCGTTAAAAAACTCTGTTAAAAATTCAAATATACACAAAAGCTTTAATGAATTGAATTGAATTGAAGGCAAATTATCATGAAGGCATTCATTGTCCTTGTTTGCCTCTTCTTGAAAAACTTCTCTACCCGCCTGAAATTTTGCATAACTTTATGCTTCAGCTGTCGAGATTATTGAGGCAATCTTTTTTTGTTTTTTTTTTTAAGTTAAACTTCTTTGCGGAGGGTAAACCAAAAATTGATGTAACGGAAGTTGGCTGGACGTTTGGCTTACCAGCGTTTAGAACTATTTCTATACCGAAGATAAAGAGAAATGTATTCCATTCCGGAAATAAATGTCGGTGCAGTGTGAGACGCCAAATACTGAAGACGACATTTTTTTCTGTTACAGGGTGACCGAAAAAAAGGATTTCTTTTATAGAGTGACCCAAAAATTTTTTACTCGATCTTTTTTTTCTCTCTTACAGGGTGACCCAAATTTTTTTTTCTTACAAGATTACCCAAAAAAAATTTTTTACTCAAAAATTTTATTCTCTCTTACAGGGTAACCCAAAATTTGATTAATTACAGGGTGACCCAAAAATTGTTATCTTAAAGCGTGACCCAAACATTTTTTTCTCTTACATGGTGACCCAAAAACCATTTGGACCCAAAAAATTTCTCTCTCTTAGAGGGTGACCCAGAAATTTTTTACCAAAATCCATTTCGACCCAAAAACGAAACACGAATTTAATTAAAAGTTTAGTCCAAAAGAAGTTTCACTTCAGCAGTGTGGTCTAAGCGAACATGTTTTTTTTTTGGACCATTTTAAATTTTGTGAAACGACGGATATCTGCATAGGAAATAGATTGCAAAACGTAAAAATTTAGCTCGAAACTTAAGGTTTTCTTTGAACTTACAAGGGGCTGAGAAAGCTCCTAATGAAAATTTTATCTAAATTTAATGAATCGATTTAAAATTATACTGAGTCGATTTAATATAAACTGACATTTTAATTTTAAGCCTTCATTATGCTTTCGAGATTTTATAAGCTTTATTTTGGTAAAAGGTGAAATTTCGTTATTGGGCCGTTACCTGGATAGAAATTAAAATTTTTAATGTAAAAATTAGGTTCGAAACTTAGAGCTTTCGTTACGCTGTTAATAGTTTGGATAACCCTTTTGCAAAAATTCCATATTTTCTTTAAATTTAATGAATGGGATACAAATTCGATTCCAAATCTTAAACACATTTAATTTAAAGCTGTAAATGAGCTTTCGAGACTTTAAAAGCTTTCTTGGAAAAATTTGCAATTTCGTTAAGGGATCGTTGTTTGGATAGAAAATAGATTTTAAAACGTAAAAATATAGTTCGAAAAATAAAGCTTCTGGGAGCTTTTAAGTTTTTGCACTACTTTGTACGAAAAGTTTAGTTCTGATATTTTTGTATTTTTCCACAACTAATATTGAATTTTCTGCAACATTACATTTTCGTGGATCCGCAGAAAATTATCGGGAAATCCGGATCAAATGTCGCTATTTATCAGTATGATATTAAAATTTTTGATTATTCTTGGATAAATTTCAACTTTTCCGAAATATTTAATTTTATTATATTTTTACCTAACTGTCAAAGCATCAGTCTGCGTTTTTACTTTTTTTTTTCGTCTCAAGAAAATATTCGGTATGCATTCAGTAGTGCCCCTGAGTGTTGTTCTCTAGAAACGCATATGTACAGACTGAAATATTTTGTTAAGCGGTCATACAATCCTGCACATCTTTTGGATATGTTGACTGCACGCCATTGTTCTATAGGGAACAGTACTCAATCTCCCGATGCCTTGCCATTGAATGAATCGATAGGGGGTCGGATTTTTGAGCACTCTACCTCATATACCGCATCATTTAACGATTCTGAATATTGTGGAAAAGTTTCCAAAAATTACTTTAGGAATTTTATCAAATTTCAAAATTTCAAAAAGAAAATTTGGATTTTCATTAAATTTTGCGATTATTATGAAGATGTCTCAAATTTTTATGAAATTTCCAATTCTTGATCTATTACTTGATATTCATAAATTGTTTGAATTTATGTTTCCAAATGTTTGAATTTTCATATACAATAATTTTCCAATTATTTTGCAATTTATGAATTTTTTTTTTTTAATTTTCCAATTTACATTGTTCGATATTTGTAAGTACGAAACATATATTGTCTCATTTCCAGACATTTTCAAATATTAATTGTTCGATTAATGTGTAAACTTTGGGATAAGTTTCACGAGGTTATTGAAATTTATACATTTAGCCGATTCATAGAATTATGTCACCAGTTTTAATTGATTGGAAGCTTTGACTAGTAAATTGAGGGATTAACCATATTGCCTTATTAATACTTAAAATTAATATAAGCCAACAACTTTAAACGTCGACCGATATATCACCTCAAAAACTCAAGCTAGATAGAATGTGGGGTTAATATAACGATAAGATAGCTTACTCATCTCACAATATTTGAAAATTACTCTTCAAAAATTGAATGTTTATTTTGATAGTGGCTAACAGGGTTATCTAATATCGGTTTAACACAAGAAATATTCGATTCATTTTAAAATCTCATTACACCTAAACTTTTAAGAATTTATTCTCTTCGGGTAGTAAAAAAAACAATTATATTCGACATACTTTCGGTATGCCTTTGAAAGTAGGTAGATTTGGCAATTCTCTGATATGATAGAGAAAAACTATATGTAATATATAGAACATTGAATTTATATAATTTTCGACGATTATAAAGTAGAAACGTGCGCTTTTAACTGCTAGTCTAGTTATTCATGAACTTTTTTCTGAATAAAAATTCACATCGTTCGATTAAAAAACTTCTAACATTAAAATTGTATAAGTTCATTGTCAAATAATAAAAACCATGCAAATTTCATCCAATAATCATATTCCAAATACTATAACAGTCTAATAAAAATCAATAGGCCACCGGTACGGTTTGGCTTCAATGAATTAAAGTTATTCGCATAAATTATTTAATTAGTCAAATTATTTTATAAAAATGTTATATTGCATGACTAAACTTAAATTAATCATTGTTAGTCGTGAGCTATGTTTAACCAAAAAAAAAAACGTTTTTCTACTTTAAAATTTCATAAATAATGTCTGGGTAATAACTATAAAAAAAACAATATAATAAGAGTAGAAAAATTAGTGTTACTCTTAATTTTTTTTTTCTCGGTAATATAAAGTTCTTTTAACCGTTAGCACTATAAAAACCGTCACACCCAACGGGGACAAGCTTTTAAAATTTTATTTTGTTTTCTTTCATTATTATATTTTTTAATAAACAATAAAAATTTATAGAATTTATATGAATACAAATTACATTAAAAGTTAGAGGATATGGGATCAAAATTGTTCGCTGTTACAGAAAAATACTCACTCACTTACTTAAATGGTGCACATTAGGCACTTTTCCTATGAAATAATATAAATATTAGCAATAGAAAAAGAGTCGAACTAGTCTGGAATTAGTAATAAATAATATTAAAAAATTGGTCATTTGGTTAACCAAATAACTGCTTACAAACCTAATGAAATGGTTAGAAAAAGTGATGAAATATAAAAATTTTTGAATCGTCGTAATTCGATATTATTTTAACAATTAATCATATAATTATTATTCATTCATTAAATATCATATTCATATGTATAATTTAAATGTAAACAATGACTAATTAAATGAGTTATTTAAAAATTGAATAATATTTAAATTAATAGAAACATAAAATTCGGACGTGGTATATTTAACTGTGACCTACCAATATACCATGTCGCTCCGATAAATTTTTAGTATTTTTTTCCATTGAACAAAACTGTTTTTTAAGAGAAAATTGCTTGGATACGCGTGATGGCATTACAAATATTCTTCTTATCGTTTAAGTTTTTAATGCATAATAAAATGACAATTTTTTTCCGATATCCATTTCCATAAAACGTGTCATTAAATTATTTTTTCTCTTCTTTTAAACAATGTTCTAGTTTTCTTTCTACATTTTTTATTTTTAACTGGGAAAATGCAATTTTTATTTACTCATTTTAAGCTCGACATGAAAACAATGAAGATTTCCGTTTAAATTTTGATATCGTCGTGATCATATAGCGATGATAGCTCTAGAAAATATGTGAGTCATATGTGTAGGCATTTTACATAATGATTGAATTTTAAATTAGTACAATATTAACGATTAAAATGGCACTTCATCATTATGTATACACCATTTTTTTCATCCTAACATTATTACTATAAGATAATTTCAATGACTAATTAGAAATGGAAGCAAAATTAAATGGTAATTGAAATTCATCCCATACGGAAAATCGTCCCTTTCCAACAGATCTAGAACACGGAAAGTTAGTATACATATAATATTAATATCAGTATACATGTTGAGTGTTGATTTTCCTCTCGGCGATTCGTAGTATATTATATAAGTGTTATAAGATACCATCGTCATCTGTCTATTTATCTTATAAATCCTAATACCTTAGAAATCATCTTATTAGTTACTTATCTATCAATACATTTTTAATGATATTTGCCTAGACAAAATCATTAAATTCAGATGAAATTTTCTGGAACAAAAATATTACTATTTGAACTCTGAAATTTCTCATGATTTTTGTATCTTTTTTTGACTTTCCCATGGTAAAAAAATCGAAATATTTAAAAGATTTAGAATTTAGATAATTCTTTCAGACAATAACAATACTCATAACAATTAAAAAAATCTTGGGTTTATTAATTTCAGATAAACAGAAGCGTCACATAGTGTGCCCGAAAACATCACGATTTTTTTTACGGTGCCGTACTCCAAGGCGTCTACAGTACAGTCGATTTGAGTTAATGCGCAAAAGGCGCAGAGCACACCCTAAATATCAACAAAATCATAACCTATTTGTATTGCTGCAAATTGCTAACTCAAATTATTTTACTTAATATCTTTGAATCAGTTTACTAATTTTTTTTTATCAACGCATTGAATTATGTAAGTCTTCCATTTGAAGTCTTGTTTTCTAAGATCTATACTCTCCATCGACGTGGAGGTATCGTATCGGATAAAAGTTTATACGCTTTGAAATTTGGTTTCCATCCTAAAAATTTAAGAGTCTGTGAAATTGAAGCTTTAAGAAAAAGCATGAAAAAGCTTTAAGAAAGTTCTAAAAGCTCAACGAAAGTTTTTAATTAAAATATTATTTTAGGCAGTATGGAATCTTATTTCTCTCCTAATTATTAAATTTAAATGAAATCGAAACTTATTGTTACAAGCTTCGCGGATCTAGAATCTCTACGAAAGCTTGTATGAATTGAATTGAAATAATTTGAAGGCAAATTATCATGAAAGCATCCATAGTTCGTATTTGCCCTTGAAAAATTCGTCTATCGACCTGAAATTTTGATGAATAAGTACATGCGCTTAGAATTACGAAATATAGAGCTTTCTTTGAGCTTACAATGCATTGAGAAAAATGTTGGCGAGAATTTCACATTTTATTGAAATTTAATAAATCGAATAAAAGTTAGATTCCAAATTATATAAAATGACATTAAAATTTTAAGCTTTCAATGAGCTTTTGAGATTTGCAATGCTTTATTTGGGAAAAAGTTGAAATTTCGTCAAAGGATCGTTATCTAGATAGAAAGTAGATTTTTAAACGTTAAAAATTAAATTCGAAACTTAGAGCTTTCGTTGCGCTTTTAATAATTTGGACAAACCTTCTGCGAAGTGTCATATTTCATTTAAATTATGAATCGGATAAAAATTTGGTTCCAAATCATATAAAATTACGTTTTAATTTTATTCTCTAAATACAACTTTTGAGATTTTTGAGGCTTTTATTAGTGAAAATTTGAAATTTCGTTAAAGATTCGTTATTTGGATAGAAAATAGTTTTTAAAACGTACACAATAAGGGGTCCGGAAAATAAAGCTTTTTGGGAGCTTTAAAGTTTTTGAAGAGCTTTCGGACGAAAAGTTCAGTTTTCAATTTTTGTGTTTTTCCTCTACTAATTTTTAAACTTTCTGCTGGGTCCGAAGAAAACTATCGGGAAATCCGAATTAAATGTCGCGATGTCTGATATTCAAATTTCTAGTCTATTCTATTCGGTGCGAGCCTTTAACAATTTTTGTTTTTTCTTAAAATTAGATAAATTTCCACTTTTCTGAAATATTTTAGTTTTTTTATTTTACCTAACTGTCAAAGCAACTCTTTGGTTCTTAAATTTTATTCCGGCCGAAGGAAATATTCGGCATGCACTCTAGTAATAGCACTGAGTAATGGCACACCACTGTGTTAATGAAATCGCATCTTTTTTTTGTATTCTACAAGATGTATAATTAATGTTCGTTTATTCAATTTGTTAAAAATATGTTTGAAAATCACATCAAAAATGGCCTTATAGACAGAGAGCTGTTACGAGTTCGTCATAATTTCTTAGATATAATTTTTCATATGTTTGTTTCTAAAGCAAAATGCATTTTATAGTGAAAATAAAAATATTCTAGCGCAGACGATTCGACGTATTTTAGAACTATTGAAAATACACGAAGCTTATATGCATATAGAAGCCCTGAATGCATACAGGATGTATTGATATTCATGTTAGTTAGGGAATTTGGGCGATGGATGGAATTCAGTTTTAGGGAATTTCAGCGATGAAACTCAACGGCATTTCACTTTGAAAAACGCTCCAAAATACGAATCCCATAAGCCGAATAGACTAGTCAGAAAACAGGAACAGGTTGGATATGGGAGACATAATCTGGTATACAAATGGTTCTAAGACAAATGTGGGAGTCAGTGCCGGAATATACGGGAAAACCCCAAATCTCAGTTCGCTAGAACTCTGGGACAGCATGTCATCGTATTCCAAGCCGAAGTCTACGCTATAGAATTTTGTGTGCGAGAAAGCATCAGTAGGGGATACAAGAACAAAAAGATTGTAATTTCCTCTGACAGCCAGGCAAAAGCACTGGAGTCCTACCAAATCGACTCTAAACTGGTACAAAACTGCCTTAATGTCCTAGACGACCTAAGTCAACTCAACCATGTTTATTTGATTTGGGTCGCGGGGCATACAGGAATTGAAGGCAACGAAATAGCCGATCTTCAAGTCAAGTTAGGAGCGGTATTAGCTTTCCACGGGCCGGATCCATTCTGTGGAATATCAAAATACACACAGCAAGCAGAATGATATCAGAATGGGCCGGAAATAGGAAAAAATTGCACTGGAAAAAATCAGCTGGGCAAACCCAAGCGTAGACGTTTATTGTCATTTGTCGTTTATTGAACGAAGGAATACCTAAATCTAACTAGAAAGCAAATCAAGACTACTAACGGGACACTGTAACTTGAAAAAACACCTCCACAAATGGGACTAGCAGAGGACGTATGTAGAATCTGTGGAGATGTAGAGGAAACGGTCGAACATATCCTTTGCGAATGTGAAGGGTTAGAGTTAAAACGATTACGAAACTTCGAGCAATACCACACGGAGCCGACTGATATCGTTAAACTATCTCTAGTACAAATCTTGCGCTTCATAGCCAGCACAAAGCTGACTAGATTCAATTAATACACATCGGTATGCCACAATAGACCCATTTGAGGCCAGAGTAGTTACAGGGCGATTATCGCCACGCACGCCAGTAACTCTAACTTCTAACTCGCTACTAATTCAATAATTTAAATGATGAATTGTGAACGGTCCTCCTAAAATTACTAAGAATTGCCACTTTCGAGCAATCTAAAACGTATCGTAAGTCGGGCAGGTCAATGTCTTGGACCGGAAACCTCTTTTTTACGAGTATTGAAAAAATCTTTTAAAATTTTTGTTTTCTAATTGCTATGCGATATAATTATTTATTCAAAATAACCAAAAACTGAAAATCATAATTCGGACGTTCAAGGTCAATATGGATATTTTAATATAGAACAGACATTTAACACATAATAGTCAAATTTATGAAATTTATTGCTTAAAGTTATAAAAATTTCATAAAACCGTCATCTGGTTCGAGAATAGAGAATAGAATGGTTCGTGGGTGTGCGAACGGTTTTTAACAAATAATAAATATCAATCTTAAGTATATCAATTTTATTCAAGCATAACATTATTGTGTTGGTGTATTGACTTGATATGAATGATGAATACTAATTTTAAACAAAACATTTTTCCCAATATACTTACTTATTGGAATTTAATAAATGAAATAGGACGATAAAATCGAAAGTTAGTGTAAAATGTTGCCAGTTCGTCCTCAATGGTAGATAAAGATTTACTTAATCTTATAAGTTTATATTTAGACTAGACATGAGCACACCATATACGGCACTATTACCCATAATTTTTATCTAGATCTACCCAATAATCTAAATATAAATATCATTTTAAAAAAAATGTATATCTTGTTGTTTATCAACCCACGGGTATTTGTTTGCTTCTATCTACTCAGGGATATGTACGTACGTACATAGCCATCTACTGCCATGTAAGAAAAAATATTTGTAATCATTAATTTCCCATACGTTTATTTCTTTTCTTTTCCAAATATGCTAATTTTATTTTCTTAAATATATTTTCCAACATAGTTGTTGTATTAACCCATAGTTTCTACCAGTCTGGCCCGAATCTGGTTTAGACAGCCACAAATCTTATATATTCGGTAATAGTTCCATATGTGCTACGTTCCCATATGTATAGTTGTATAAATTTGGTGTTTGTTCTCCAAGAAATAAACCCTAGGAAATAAATGTCCATCTAGGTTGACTAGGTACAACTTTCGTCTGTACATATTTGTACAAATCATGGGTCATGCAACGGCTATGTTGTTTAAGGTACATTCCTCATCAAAAACGTAAAAAGACATATTTCCATTATTTTTTTTTAAATACTTCATAATTTCTTTCAGAGAATTTTTTCATTCTATCTAATAATACATTATCATGTTTGTAAAAAAAAGTTGTTTTTCATATTTATCATTGTTTACTTTTTTTATAGACGCCGTAGAAATTGGCTCTTAATAAAAAAAACCAGAAATTCGGTTCCACGCTTTCTGACTAATTGACCAGTTGGAAATAAAAAATTCAAATTTATTTTTAAATATAAGACTAGTGACTAGTCCTCTACAGCGTCGAGAATTTAAAAATCGACCGTTAAAAAAATTTCAGTGAATTTGAAAAAAAAATACCGAAAAACACCCTGTTTTTACCCCTTTCTTGCCCCTCACCCAATATATGACATTTCTCAACTTTATAATTCGTCAACCTAAATAGGAAACGATAAATTATTGTGTATTG